>JAMKCH010016762.1:0-32598 GCA_023653785.1 Ophioderma brevispina | reverse complement strand
TGTTTTGTTTAGTTAAAGGGGGATGGCCCGAATTTTAAGGTATAAAGTTTCCATTTTGAAGGAATGGACTTCACCCCAAAACCCCATTTGGTAAAGTGTTCGTTAAATGATATTTCAATCCGTTTTTGATTGAGGGCCTAAACGTAATTTTGTAGCCCCATAGAGTACTGTGTAAGGCCTACAATTAATATTGGTCGAAACCAATGGGACCCTTTTCCGTTTTAACTTCCAACCCAAACTCTTTTAGAAGCCCTAGAATTTCACAGGGTAAATGAGAAAAATATAGCTTTCCTTCTGATACCAATTGGGACCACTTCCAGGGGTGGGGTAATGGGTCCCTGTGGTCGAGGCTATTAGCGATTGGGGCCCCTGGTACCTTTAATTGGTGAGCCTAAAGTGACCCATAATTTTTGTAAGGTGAAGTATGTGACCAAGCAGCGGAGCCCTGGTAGAAATATGTCCTTTAATAGGTAAGGAAAAGGTCACATGACTGTATTTAAGCAGAAGGGGTGTTTTTGAATCAAATCCATTATGCATGCAATGTGCCTATACTGTAACTGTTAGTAAACTTATGTCAGTACTTTAGGGATAAACATGTTCCAAAATTTAAGAACACAAGGACATGTCATAAATCAATGCCTAAAAATTCCTTAAGTTACTAATGCTTTGTGGGCAAAAATGAGCTGAAGCAGAATTTTTATGTGTTTAAGAATGAAACCAATTAAGGGCAAAAGCGGGTGAATGAAAGGAGCCGACCACTTATGAGTCTTTGGCTGGTGTTCCGAGGGTTTGGATTTATTCCGGTTCAAATGGAGCGGTACTCGGAGTCTGGAAAGCGCTTCATGCACCCGCTGCCCTTAATGACGTTCGTTAAGAATAGGTGTTTTTTAGTGGGATACATGACCTTATTGAGGTAATTCCCCAAAAACCGTTGCAATTGTGGGATTGACTCAATACACCCTCTGATTATTGAAGGGAAAAAGGACAGCAACTTTACTGTCAAGTCAAAAGAAATGTAAACTGTTGGTCCAATATATCCCAATTCCAAGTTTGAGATGAATCAGATTTTTTTTAAAATCTGTAATAAAGTTAATAGTACTACAATATATGCCATAGGATACTGTGTTTAAACAAAAATTCTGGATCTGGAATTTGTTAAAAAAACAAAATGGTGATTTTCTATATGAAGGACTTTCGATTGAGCATAGCTATGTTTTCCACATCAGTGATTAGCATGGAGTGTAAACATTATTTAGGGCTTCCACAAAAACATGATTTGTTTGAAAATCAGGCTCCCTCATCAGGAAATCTCTGAGGCAGCCTTTAAATATTCCCAGGGGAATATAGTTTGAGAAATTATCATTTTTTGATAATATTTTTTCAAAGTAGAATTTTCTTTAAAGTTGAACTGGATCAGTGGCGTAACCATGGGGGGTGGCAAGGTGGGGCACAAGACTGCCCCCCGGACACTAAATGGGGACGGAGAAGCTAAAAAATTGGGACGAAAAGATGGGATAAGATGGGAAGAAGAGGAGAAAAGAAGGAAAGGGACGGAGAAAAGAGAGAAGAAAAGGGGAAGGGAGAAGGGAAAAGGATAAGAAAGGGGGAAGAGAATGGAAAAAAGATAGAAAATTGGGAAGGAGAGAGATAATGAAGTGGAAGGTATAAAAATAGTTGTGTGTGTGGGGTTGCTCAGGCCGAAGTGACTTCGCTCTCCTCCCCCCGCCCCCCCCCCCCCCCCCACCCCCCCCCCCCCCCCCCCCCCGTCTCTCAGAATTTCGAACCGTCTATAAAAATATGGGCCTACCCGGCGAGCGAAGCGATCCGAAAAAAAATGGGGAACTTCTTGAGTATTCTTGCCCCATCCGGAGCTCATGTCGGTTACGCGCCTGTGACTGATATTTCTGCCATAATCCCAAATTGGAAAAACTTGATATATTGCTTTTCCAATGCATTTGGACCAAGCATAGTTTATTATTGCTTAAATTAGTGATATTGGTGGATTTTATTCAATGCATGCCCTTCCTTTATTTTATAATTATTTACGATTATTTTAATCTAGATCAAGGATGGTGTATTGAGCCAAGGCTAGTTTACATAATGCTCATATTCCAATATGTACTAACGGCACAAATGGCTAAAAGCAATATGCCTGGGCAATATATCTAAAAATTAAGGGTGCAATGAGAGTTCAGTTAGGAGGTGTCCGCTTAAAATTGAAAGCCTTGATTTTGTGTCGCCTTTGTGTCGCCTGCCCTTGAGGCAGAAGACATCAGCGGGAATCACGTTGTCCCCGTAGTCTGTTGAGGTTCTGTTTTTTGTTGTTGTGAAAAAGGGTTAACATTTTGCGTGTAATATCCACATACTTTGATGGATTGAAACCATACTTGAGTCATAGATGGCAACAGGGATCCCGCATTTGCTGATGAGGGTCAAATGTCACATACCCATGTCAAAGGTCATGTGAGGTCAAAGTTGTAAAATAGGCGAAATGAAAATTGACCTAAATTGAAAATTGAAGTTCAATTGGAACCAAAACTTGAATCAAGGTGCACCATTGGTTCCCTCATATGTTAATGAGGTCAAGTGTCACCATCCTAAGGTCAAAGGTCGTGTGAGGGCAAATTGTTGTAAGACTAGTTTAAAAATGTAAAATGACCTAAATTGAAAAGGTAAGTTCAATTAAAGACCAAAACTTGAATCATAGGTGCAATGTTGGGTCCCTCATTTGTTAAGGAGGTCAAGGGCACATGCCAACGTCAAATGAGACCTATCATTACAACCGCGACGGCAGGGCGACACTGCGGTCCGAGACCGAGGTATTGTTTTAACGGAATTAAAGTTTCTTCTCTTTTGAAGTCCCTGTCTGAAAAGATTTAAGGTCATGGCCTGTTCGCTATAATAGCCTCACCCCAAAACCCAGATTTTACTGAAATGGTTACAATTTTGGTAGCAGAAGAAAGCTACGATTGTCATTTTCACATTATCACGTGAAATTTTAGGCTAAGGATGTTTGGCTTGGAAGTTAATTAGCGAAAATGTGCCCCATTTTGTTTCACCAATATTACTATACAGTACTTACAAAAATCATGTTTTTAGCTCTCCCATCAAAATGGATTGAAATAGTCTCTGCAAAACTTTACGGTGGGGTTTTTAGGGTGAAGGAGGCCATTCTATCAGATGAAAAATTTGGGCATCACCTGCAAGCGGAGAATTCGTTGAAAAAAAAATTTGAATTTCCTGATTGAGCAAATACAAAACTCAGCCCATGATTTAGGCTATATTGAAATACTTCAAATCCAAAGCAACCTTTTGTTTATTTTTTAAGACTTTCTGTAGCCATATACAAGGAAAGAAATCTATTGGTTCAAGTAAATTCAAAGTCATAGCATTTGGATGCAATTAGAGTGCTCAAAAAATTCTCATTGCACCTTTAAATAGAGCAAGTTGGTTACGGTAATATTACCCCTGGTTGTAAACATCCAATAAAAGGTCATTTGGCACTTTCAAGTTAATTAAAAAAAAAAAACCAGCACTTACCTGGATCTTTAATTATCCTTTTCACACACTGTGAATGTGTAGGTATTTATATGAATTTTGTTTTTTTTCTTTAGTAAGAATGCCAAGGGCAGTTTCAGGTCCTGAAACAGAGTGTTACTGTCAGACGATGATTAGCTAATAGGTTACAAACTACACCAAAACTGGTCTTGTTCTTCTTTGAACACACTGGTGACCATCCTTAATTTCTATTAAACTATGTGTTAGAGTGTACAAGTGGCAGATCTCTCTTCCCAGGGTAGTTACTGTGGAGTTTTTTTTCTATTTTGAAGAGATCATATCCCCAGGGACATAATCCCAGGTGAAATGGTCAACCAGGCTAGCATGGTTCACCATTGTCAAAACCATGGTCGAACTGTGCTTGACATGGCCACTGCCTTGGCCATAGCTTTGACTGGTCAACCATAGGCAGGCCCATAACCAGGGGAGGGGCAGTGGGGAACATGCCCCCCCCCACCAAAAAAATTCTAAAGGCCCCTAAAAAGAGCTGTAAAACCGGAAAGGAGACCAAATTTGGATAAAAGTCCACTTTTGTCGAATCCCCCCCCCTTGCAAAATATGGAGAAAAGTCCCCGTTTTTAAAAGAAATTTGCCCCTCCCCTAAACAAAATTCTGGTTACGGGCCTGACCATAGGTTTGGAGAATGGCACCCACAGTTTGAACTTATATGGTGACCATGGTTGACCATATCAACTCTAGGGTCAACCGGAGCGGATGGTTGACTGTGGTGCCATTTCTCAACTATGTTTACCATGGTCAAGCATGGCCAAGTGCAGTTCTACCATGTGAACCATGCACTATGTTGACATTTTGCCTGGGGTTATAGCAGGTGCATAGCCACCGGTGGTTCGAAGGGGCAATTTCCCCGTAGGTGCAAACAAATGAGTCCCGATCACAAGCAAAAATTTTCCCGGCTGCAGGGAAAAAGAAGCCGAAAGGGGCGATTTAAAAAACCTGAATATCATGCGTTATGTAACCAATTTTCCCCCTTAAAAAGTTTTATGGAGGGGGGCACTCTGCCTCCACCCCCTGGCACGCCACTGGGTTTATAGGCCTAATCTGGTCTTTTTTCCTTCCAGATGGATCCCCTTAAAAAATTCAGAGGAGTACGCTTCCCCACCTGGCCTATGCTGCTGAAATCCGGATCATTTTAACTAAGCTACCTAAGCGGACATTTTATAGTGTTGGTTCTGGCTTTGAGCCAAATGAATTAATAACTTGCCAGACAGTGTTGGAAGTATGGTCCCAAAATAGGTGAAGACGGTAAAGATTGAAAATGGACTTTTTCGAGAAAGTGGGGTTTACGGAAGCATTTGTTTAGCACCTGGGTGAAGTTTTTGTTTAATTCCCAGCAATGAAGTGGGGTCAAAAGGACAGTTTTTCAAAAGCTATTGAACTATGATTTAATTTACTTGTGCAAAATTTGCAACAGTATGTCTTCCATTTGTAGCCCCCCTGGCCTGCTCCCCTATAGCCAAAAGAAAAATGCTGGATTTGCCAAAAATCAGCGGTTCGGGGCCAAAAATCACCAATAGTGGCGACAAACAGTGATTTTTTGGGCCAAAATTGGTTAAAATCGCCTGCACATTTTTGATATTTTGTGCCTCGCCCCCAATGTCCTTTGCCCTCCCAAACCCCCCCCCCCACCCCCGTTGTTGCCCCACCTCGAAACATCGAACGTTACTGTTGGTAATGCATTTTGATGACCCCTGTACCATATTGTATAAAACAATGTTTTGCATGCCTGTATGGCTAGATTAATGTCATTAGTCGAAATCACTTCACAATCAGCTCTGAACAAGGTACACAGACATGATGCAAGGGGAAGGACAAACCAAACCCTTGCTTGTATTTGATAATTTTGTTTAAGCTAATGCTATTGGACATTCACAGCACACTTAATATAACACAATCCACTAACTCTGTGTGATCTAAGTGTCATTATTAAGTACTTAGCATTATCTCTGAATGTAACTCAGCTGAACGGACGGCCCAGTTCTGCATTGATAACTATTTGTAACTGTTTAAATCAAATCCGGACAGATGCAAACCTGCAACCAGTTAAAGAGACACTGGCACATCTTAAAAAGAGGGCGCCCTCAAGATTTTGTCAAAATCGGTAATTTTGCAGGGTTGTAAGCGTATATACAAAACCCTCACCCGAAATGAGTAGACCCAATGCAGCTGCTGAGGGGTAACAGAACAAGTTTTAATTTAGCGTCACCGGCGACGTTTAAATTCAGCAGACGACGAAAATGGGCTATGACACAAGAACACGCCTCGGTTCCGTTAATGCATGTTTTCCATGCTAGGCACACTGTGTGACCGGTCTATAAAAAAACCTTGTTTTTTTGTGGTTTTAATATCAGTGAGTACGAGTCAAAAATATTAGTAATATACACCTTGTTTGATTAAAGTTAGGGAAACCTTAAAAGTTGGCCTACACAAATTACCTAATTCTTTATCCCCTCATATCAATGTCCCTATCTGTTTTGGGGGGTAGTTATTTTTATGTGTAAAATATATCTCGTTCTTCCAATGGCCTAGGCTATCATGAGAGCAAATTTGAAGAATTTCAATTTTGTGAAAATGTGCCAGTGCCGCTTTAATTGTCTATAAGTTAATTAAAGGTCCTGGTCTGATCGCTAATAACCTTTCCCCCCAGAGCCCCCAGATTTTTACCGGAAGTGATCAAAAATTTTGTTGTCAAGCAAGGTCTAATATTTCTCATGTATCTGTGAAAGCCTAGGGCTTTAGATGTCATGAGTTGCAAAAATTTTACTCAGTATTCTATGGGATTAAAAAATCACATTTTTGCTCTCATATCAAAGTTGGATTGAATATGGTGGGGTGAAACTTCACAATGTGGTAATGGAGTCAATTTCATTCCAAACTAGGTGAAAATTGTGTTCCATTCTCCATTACAATCATGGTTTAACTGGATTCAAATGGGATCAAATCCGTGTGGGGGGCACTTGTATTCAAAGGATATGAGGCATGAACAAAAAAACCTTAAAAAGGGTCCACCTTTTTCCACCGGTAGGCCCATTGATTAAATGTCAAAAACACAAAAGACTGGAAAAAGGGCAGGTTTTGTGATGTAGGCCTACATTCTTAGGGGATGTAATACTTAAGCAGAGATCAAAAGGGGATCAACACATCAAAAATACTACCAATAAATTGGAACTAAAGATAAACACGATAATAAAGGGTATTTCAACTAGGTTCCAGTTGATGGAACAATGTTCAACTAGATTTTTTTTGTGCTGAACAGTGGCATGCGTTAAGAACCATGTTACTCTAACATTAAAGAACGTTGAAACAGTTCGTTTTCATGCCAGAAAATGAACACATTTACTGGGACAACTGATCATTTAATTCTGGAAGAATTGGCTGTATAGGTTTTGTCATTAGTAACCGTGGGTATTAAAACTAAAGAGTTTGGTAAAACTACTAAGTCACTAAGCAAGAATCACAATGAACACCACATGTGTGACAAATTATGATACATAAACCTACATCATGTGACTGGTTTTTGAATAAGAAACAGCCCGTAATAGTGGAAAGAAATAGTAGTAGTAACCGACGTCCCATATTTTAGCTTGATATAGCATCGTAATAAGAAAAGAAAGGTTATCAAAACGGAAAATAGGTCAGCCAAAATATTTTGCTGATAAGAAAAGTACTGTCACCGAGCTAATTAAAAGAAATACTAATATTGTGTAAAGGAACTATTTAGAAGAGAAGGGAAATTGGAAGTAGTATTGTCTGCATTGTGGTTAAAAGGATTAGATTGCACATAATGGAAGGCACTGCAAAACCAGCAGACTGGACTGATTTTTTGTCTTCTAAATACTTGCATCATTCTCTTATAACATGAAGGACAAACTTCTATGTTGTTGTGTTATTTAGTTTCTGTATTATTGGTTATTTCAAATTAGCAACCAATTTGCGAATTATGACCTAATGTACGACCAGGCTATGGTTAAAAGTGAAACCTGCCCCATTTTGGTCATATATCATCCTTCAGATGATGGTTGTAAACTAATTGATGAAGTATAAAGATGTTGTTCACAGAATTTGATCAGTTAGTGAGCGTCCAGCATGCGAGTTAGATTGTTGTGAGTAGGGCACCCAAGCGGGCATATAGTAGTTTAGAACGACGTCGAAACGACGTTGGCCCGTCGAAACAGGTTGACGGTTTTTTTATAAATTTAGCAAAATTGCAAATGAATCGACCGTTTAAAGGAATGACGTCAAATCACACGATTGCATTTTCGACATAAAAGTGGGTAAATTGCTAAAACTCCGACGTCTTTTCGGACGTTCCAGCGTCGATTGCCCCACTGGGATTAGAAATCATGTAATAAAACCGTAAGGCCGATACTGATACCTCTCAGCTTTGTGTTTCTACTCATCATTGAGCTAATATCCCCTGCATGTAACCTCACGGTTAATATCGTACACTCTTCATATACCATATATGAGGTTGATGGAGTGAATGGTGGGGTCGGGGCCTCTTATTACCAAATATGAGGTTTGATGGAGTGAAAATGTGGGTCGGGCTCTTATTACCAAATCTGGGTTTGATGGAGTGAATGGTGGGGTCAGGCCCCCCCTCTTATTACCAAATCTGAGTTTGATGGTGTGAATGGTGGGGTCGGGCCTATATTACCAAATCTGAGGTTGATGGATTGTGAATGTGGGGTCAGGCCTCTTATTACCAAATCTGAGGTTTGATGGAGTGAATGGTGGGGTCATGCCTCTTATACCAAATCTGAGGTTTTATGAGTGAATGGTGGGGTCGGCGGGGCCTCTTATTATTACCAAATCTGAGGTTTGATGGAGTGAATGGTGGGGTCCGGGCCCCTCTTATTACCAATCTGAGTTTGATGGAGTGGAATGGTGGGGTCAGGCCCCTCTTATTACCAATCTGCGGTTTGATGGAGTGAATGGTGGGGTCAGGCCTCTTAGTGCTACTTAGGATATTCAACAAATGTTGTCCAGGACAAGTTACACCAATACTTTCCCTAGCCATGCCAAGAAACCATGGCCCTCAAAATGGTAAGTGTCAAAAAAAAAATTTTTTACATTCTACTTCTCTTCTACACTGGGACCTAATGTAGGAATGTGGCGGGTCATCACTCGGGGTAAGCAAGATCAGTAACACTGGGCCACTCAGTTTCATGATTTGTTTTGTTGTATCTCTTACAGGTGGTTTGTTCCGATTTATGGTCTTGTGTTCTCTACTGATATGAGAGCCTGGCACTTGCACATCACACCCCATCAAGTACCCCGTGGGAACAAACTTGGCGGTTTTGATGGTAAGACGCGCAATACTGCAATGTTGCAAAGCCTATTCAATACTGTTCTAATAAAGTGGTTTTACACTAAAAACGGCGGTTTTTTTGTTTATGAATGGATTCGTGGGCTCAAATTTTCAGGACGACAATGAAAAAAATACGGCATTTCATCTGATATCAAAATCGATCCTACTTCCGGGTAAATCAAGAGGTGGTCCCCAAAACGATCGGAACCCACACCTTTAAGTTATATGACTAAGTTGTGTAAAGGCAGCATGGATTGCTTTACAATCTTGTATTACAACCCCCAATTAGCAAACTCATCCCATGTTGCCCTGCGTTGGAAAATTTGCACTTGACTTGATGTAATACCCTTCATGGTTAATTATAATAATATTTTAATAATAATTTGTATGTTAACTCGCGACATATCCACGTAAACATGATCCAGAGGCGCGTGCGTCTGCCATGGGAAGTGGGCCCAGCAATCAGAGAACCCAAATACCAGAACAGATTTATGCCAAGAAGTCTCGATTTTAGAAGCAGAAGGGAAACCGGAGTATCCAGAGAAATCCCTGTGGGTACGAGTATGGGTCCGAGAAAACCAACTCAATTTAAAGCGCGAGGCGAGAGCCCTGCGGGGATCGAACCCGAGACCTCCATTGGTGTGAAAGGCGAGGAAGATCGCTTCGCACCCGTTCCCGCTAAGTTATGATTGAGACTTTTGGCAAAAAACATGTTAGCAGTGCACTTTCTAGCTTACACATTAATTTGAAAAGGGCGTGTTGTCCCGGCATTGTGGTATCCTCAGGGGAATCCAAAGTTCATTCTAGGACTAGAATAGAACGGGGTGATTCCAGTGGCGGAACCAAGCGATGACAGGTGGTGGCAGAGGGGGCAGGATGCCCCCCCCGGACAACTAAATGGGAAGGAAGAAGGAAGCTAAAAAAATGGGGACGAGAAGAGGGGGAGAAGAAGGGGAGAAAGAGAAGGGAAAAGGGATAGAGAAGGGAAAAGCAGAGAAGAAAAGGAGAAGGGCAAGGAGAAGGGAAAAAGAGAGAAGAAAAGGGGAAGGAAAGAGGAGAAGGGAAAAAAAGAGAGAGAAAAGAGAGAAGAAAAGGGGAAGGAAGGAGGGAAGGAGGGAACAAATGGAGAGGAAGAAGAAGGACAGAAGGAGAAGGGAAAAGAGAGACGAAAAAGGGGAAGGAGAAGGGGAAAGGAAAAGAGAGAAGAAAGGGAAGGGAGAAGGGAATAAGAGAGGGGGAAAAGAGAGCAGAAAAGGGGAAGGAGAAGGGAGCGAAAAGAGAGAAGAAAAGGGGAAGGAGAAGGGAAAAGAGAGGACTGAGGAAGGAGAAGGGAAAAAGAGAGAAGAAAAGGGAGGGAGAAGGGAAAAAGAGAAGAAAAGGGGAAGGAGAAGGGAAAGAGATAATAGTGTGATTATAGTTTAGTGTGTGTGTGGGTGCCCCGGTCGAAGTGGTAATTTCCCCCCCCCCCTTCAGAATTTTGAATCCGTTGAAAAAAATATGGGGAAACTTCTGAGGTCTGCCCCCCCTGGAGGCTCAGGTCTGGTTACGCGCCTGGTGATTCCCAAGTACCAATGCAATCTGTTATTAACAACTACATTGCATTTGGGAATTGTATGAGAATTACCTTCTGGCAAGAAAAAAATCAATTAAAGCCCCCAAAGAAACAGGCCATTGTCACATTCCTTTAAACTCCCACCCTGTGGTAGACTGCAGTTCCTTGCTTGCTCTGCAACTATCAAAATGTATGGCAGGTTAAGTGAGTATGCTATTCCTGTAGAAGGGATGTCACACAGCTCAGAATAATACTAATAAGGGTTTTTAGGCAATAAAAGCACATATTTTTGTAAAGTTGTACAGTACAGTTCTTTATTTATTAATTTCTATAAATATTGACAAACACAACAAACATGATTTAGATAGAATGAGCCAGATCAGCTCAAGACAGTCAAGTGAACTCACCACATACCTACCTCCAGAATAGAAGGTTCTAGAAGGTAGAAGGTAGAATGTAAATTACACTTACTGCTTCAAAAATGTATAATGTTAATAGATTTTCCCAGGTGTTTCAATGTGAAGTGTGAGGGCTTGTCATGTCACTGCTATCAAGTGACCATGCAAATACCTCACCCACAACAGCTGCACAACAACTAAAGAAGCAACCATTCCAGGCCTATCAGGTGAGACGATCAGGTCCAAAATTTGCTCTTTCTTCCCAAAAAGTTTACCATATGAATATACATTTGAAACAGCATGAAAAAAATGCATTGAATGAGTCTAATAAGCTTAGTCAAGGGTTCTGTACGCAGGATTTGATTTTGGGGCGGGTGGGACTTTATTAAAAAAAAAAGTTTGCAATTTTTTTAAGTGGGCCTTTTTGGAAAAAGTGACCTAACCATTTTAAAAGGATTCTATTTTGCGACTTTTGGAACCTTTACCACAAAAGTAGACTGATTTGTCAATATTTCTCGAAAAATTTTGACCTTTGCCCTTTTGTGGAATTTTAATTTGGGTGTTGTGTGCCGCGGGCCGCAACCCCCAACCCCCGCGTATTATGGGTTGGCCTATTATTAAATCCTCAGCTTAATCAATAATTTTTGAGATGGCTTCTTGAATGCCTACACATCATTTTGGGAAGCCATCTCAACAGCTTGTCAACTTTTATCATGTGTTTATAACCAATACATAATCTTCTACAGAGTGAAAGGGGTGTTCCCTCACCCTGAACATGAAGGTTCCCTCCTGGGGCTTGGCCTCAAAATGAACATTGTGTGGAAGGTTAGGTCAGGTGGTAGTAGGCATTTCCTCATACACAACTTTTAGGCAGCTGTTTGGTGACGGTTTCCATATCAAGGGTTTAGGGCAAAAGGCCCCATCTGCAATAGCTGCCAGGTGTTAGATTTGGGAGTGTAACACTCAATAAAAGCACAACTGACAAAATGGCCAGCTATGCAGAATGGGGCCTTGTTGCAGTTAAAACCCTCGAATTATATGGTGACAGATATTAAGGAGATGTTCAAACACAAGAAACATGTGGTGCTGGGCACACCAATGTATGCCCGCGCAATGGCCAGAATTATTTAAACATCCGAAAATAGCCAAGAATTGAGAGATAAAATATCATTTTCCAAACAAAAAAAAAAAAAATGCTAGTGTATGGACTTTTATTGAAAAATGATATGTGTATTATAAATAGTGGTAGTTGTAAACTAACTCAAGTTCCTATACTCCGTTCAAGTTACTGTTTAGTAAACTAAATAGTGACTCGACCATCGTAAATGATGTCAGTGTCAAGGAAATTGTCAATATTTCTGAATATGCAATGATATAACCAGGCATGCTGCTGGCACTGCGCCCCAAGCTTGCCTGATATTTGACCCGACTATAAACACATGGAAATAGAACCGTGTACAGATCCAATATAAATTTGTATAAAAACACTGAAAATACAATCTATCTCACCACTGTATCATCATGTTACTTACCACAAACTATTTTTGTGTTTGCATAAATATTTATGCCATGTCATCCAACCATTACGTACTTTTAGACCTGTTCCTCATTTTCATTTGTCATGAAAAATTGGTTATGACCAAGGCTCTTAAGGCTTCAATACAGCAAAAAACTCCATGTCTGTCAAGTTATTCCACATCTATAGCCAATGAAATGAGATGTTCAGATCACATCTGTCAGAAAGTAAAGTGGTGCAAAGAGGGACGGTTTTAAAGGAATAGGGCATGTACAAATATTCAGGCTATATTCAGTAGGGGAGAAGGAGGTAATTGATGCCACTTTTTACATTTTGTTTTCATTCTGCTCAGAACAATATAGTAGGAGGCAAATGCCCTTGGTGCAATAAATATGTGTAAGACCGTATTCATATCCTTCAGCCAGCCATACTTGTGTGGTGGACAAGATGCATACAGTCCAGGACTACAAGACATTAAGCTGTCATTCGATCCATGTTTAGCGCTTGCACGGGTATCTTGACAGGTTAATGTATTGTAGTAACTGGAATGCTTCTATCATTTGAGGCTTGTCCACCACAATGGCTGGCTATTGAATACGGTCTATGTTTACTTTATTAAGGTCCATGGCCCGATCGCTAAGCCTCGTCCCCGAACCCCAGATTTTACCGGAAGTGGTCAACATTTTGTATCAAAGAACTGCATTTTTGTCCCGCCGACTAGTTCGGAACGGGACATAAAATGAGCAGCGTCTGTCGTCTGGCCCCGTCCGTCCGTTCTCCGTGCGTCTGTGATAAAATGTTAACCCCTGTTGTATCCGAATTTACTGGAGTTTCCGTAAGGGCACAATGATGTAACTTGGTGGAAGAACGGGTGGGTGAGTTCTTGACCTGATAGAGTTTGGGCGTAAAATATGCTAAGGAAGTATCATTTGCATAATTTGCTGAAATATTCCTGCAGGCCTGTTTTACAAGTTTATCTAGAGTTCCGTAGGCATATAATGATATAACTTGGTGGAATTAAGCATGCTGAACGTTTCGACATGATTACAGTTGGGGCGTATTTCGGACAATTGAGGTATGCAAATGATCTATTAATATGCAAAAATCAGAGTAATTGCTATAGTTTTTTGCCGTACATTGGATACTCAAAAATTCCTGTGCTGCATAATAACCTATCATGGGTTCCACTTTATTGGCCATTTGAAAGTATGCGGCCAGCGGCCTAGTATGCAATGTATCTAATTAAATATGCGTAATTCTGTATCTCTGAAACGGTACAATGAGACTAGTCAAATTCCTTCGCTACATGAAGACTCCTTGCCATAAGGGAGGGGTGGGGTGTTCGGGGAGGGGTATTGCGGGGTGTGTTGATGAGGGGGTGGGTTGGGTGTTGTCAGATTGTTTTGGGGAGGGGTTAGGGTGTTTGGGGGGGAGTTGTGGGGGTGTTTGGGGAGGGTGGGTGCAGGGGGTTGTTTGAGGGTGGATTTGTGGGTGTTGGTGAGGGGTGGGGTTTTGCAGAGTGTTGAGGATGAGATGGGGTGTTACTGGGTTTGGGGAGGGGTGGGGTGTTGTAGTGACATTTCTCGCATTTTATTGATCGCCACATTCGGCGGGGACATATTTTACGCATCGCGTAATTACAAGTTCGCCTTGTTCTCATTTACCCCTTGAAATTTAAGCCAAGGAGTGTTTGGTTTTGGAAGTTATGAGCGAAAATGTCCCCGATGTTGGTCGACCAATATTAATTTTACACATTACTCTATGTGCTTTACAAAATCACGTTTTTTACCTGTCCGCATCAAAACGGATTGAAATATCTCGCGAAAACTTTACAGATGGGGTTTTGGAGTGAAGTCAATTCTAGTAGATGAAAACTTCATATTTCTTAAAAATCGGTCCTCCCCCTTTAAGGTATCACAAATGTTTGACCAATATTTGCATTATCCTTCAGTGAGATGCCAAGAATATGTTGTAAACTGACTGGCCTCAACTTTACCCCAAGGTGGGGTAAGTTGAGCATCATGGGTAATTTCCCGGGGTAATTGAGCATCCGATCTGCACAATATATGTGTCATAGCATTGAAATCCAATTTTGCCTTTTTTCTAATTTTTTTGTGGTTTCAAGTATTTTGGTCAAAAATGTTTTGTAGTAGTGAAAGTTTAGTCTTAAAAAACTGAAAAATAAATATTTTTGGATGTTGATTTCTATTGGAAATATTTTTGGGAGAACATGTGCACATTTTCCTATGCTCAACTTACCCCCTGCCCAGCTGCTCAACTTCCCATAGGGACCGATTTTAGATAAAAATAACGATTCTTCGAAACTCAAACTTGTTACACTTACATCATTTTTCTAAAGTTATGTTTCACATATCACACCCTCAATACACAACATAGTGCCATTTAGCTTTTGTCCTTGTATGGGGAATTTGGCAAAAATAATTTTTTACAGAAAGTTAGAAAAATGCAAAATGAACTTTTTAGTGCAACTTTCTAATTGTATGTGCAATTGATTCCATTTTACACTTGAGAAACCTGTGTTATGCAATGTACTAATAGATAGTAGTGTAAAGTGAAATAAGTTCTCTGTCTTCTTTCTAGAGGGGGTGGCTCATCTTACCTTGTGGCTCAACTTTACCCCTCTCTCCCCTATATGCAAAAAAAATCTTATTGTACCTTTGTCGGGGGTGGGGGCACTCACATATGAAATGGATATGGGTGTAAGGCTGGCACTTCCAAACCAGGAGTATTTGGTGACAGAGGACACAAAAAAGTAGGGTCTTTGGGTGAGAGACAGCCAACTTGTTTCAAAATTGGGGGGTTTCAGGTGACAAATTTGCAAAATTTTCCAAAAATGGGTTCTTTGGGTGAACATTTGCAAAATGTTCTTAAGAATAGAGGTCTTTGGGTAAAAACTTGCATAAATCACCCCTCCCCCCAAAAAATAGGGGTCTTTGGGTGACAGTAGTATTTTAATGGGATCTTTGGGTGAGATTTACAAAAAAATTGGGGTCATTGGTTGACAACGATGCTGAAAAATGGGGGTCTTACAGCCTTACATACACGTTATTGTAAAACTTTCAACAACATGACATACATAACTGCTACATCATATCTGATAGGCCACTCTGTATCGGTACTCAGGTTATTGGTAATTTTGGTACAGTCATTGACTCCATGCTATGGGCAGTCTCTTGCCAAATAGCATAACTGCAACTATCCAAATGATATGACTATATAAAAACTGGGATCTATAAACTTCTTGATCAAGCTTCAAAGAAAATTTTAATCTGACCTGATCCGACTCGGCATATTTTACCCCAACCCGATCTAACCCGTAATATTATACCCCGACCCCAACAGACCCCCCAAAAAGTTCCCCAACCTGTACTGACCTGAAAATATTGTGAAAAATGTGCCCCAATCAGAGTTTGGTCCGGTCCGGATCGGTCCGGTCCGGATCAGTCCGGGGAAATTAGGGGAATCGGGTTTCCCCGCAGGTCCCTACCACAAGATGCTACTGTCAGCAAACTTTTTACATGGCATTTAGTATGTAGGTAAGATGCTCTGGGGTCCATTCCGTGAAACTGACCAGTTGTAAATTTACGTGCCTCTTGTCATATTGCCTGGTGGACCAATTTGTCCAAAACCCTGTGTAACTAGTATGAAAAGGTCTGTTTATGCAGACATTATGTACGCATGAGTTAGTATACCGTAGGTTTACGCACGAGTTTGGGGAACGTCCCTCAGGTCACTAATTAAGGCAATTACGTCCCAGTCAAAACACAGATACTACTTGGTGTGTTTGAAAAGCACATGCATTTTGGGATTGCAAGATTTTAAATCCTCGCTTGTGCTTTAATTGCATATTTTACCAAGTGGTCATTTCTTTTCTCTACATCCAGAATGTTAACTGCAGCTTTACAGCGGCAGCGGTGCTGATTTCCTTTGGTGCTGTACTCGGCAAGGTCTCGCCGTTACAGCTGATCATCATGGGTTTCATTGATTTCTATATTTGCCGCTGTTATGACACATTGCTGTTGCTATATTTGGGGTATGTATGCTGTTTGCAATTATGTTTGTGGGAATAATTTTCGGTTCAATGCCGTCGCACACTAGCGCTTACTTTGTAGTAATCACAGTGGTAGTAAGATGGCATTAAAGGCATCAAAATAAAACCTTGCAAAAATGTCTCGCTTTTATACTATTCCAACTGGGTCCTTGGGAACTATAATATTCACTTCAATTTCAAAATTTTTGATTTTTTTATCAATTGTTTGGCATTACATACTTTCATGACATATTTTGGATTGGCATGAATATGCTTTCAAACAGTGAAGGTGCCGACTTATTTTTCGGGGGGGGGGGGGGTAAAAATTTGATTTTTACCAAAAATCATACTTTTTTCTTCTGGATGGGGGGGGGGGGGAAGAACAAACTTCTGGGGGAATCCCCCGGTGCCACCACTGCTTGCAAAATGAGTTGTAGACCAATGGTATGTCCCACATTTGATGGAAAGCTGTTGCAAATTTGGCTTACTTTGGCTCCTGATGTAAAACTCCTTTGAGAGAAAACACTGCTGCTGATTTTGTTATCCATGTGGTGCACGATTTAGGGACAGAAAATTAGCTGTGTTTAGCAAACATAGTAAGATATTGGTTAGGGTTTAGGGTATTTCTCGTGTATTTCTTTACTGTGTTTAGGTGCTACATGTTTTTAAGAGAACACAGCCCCGATTTTTAATTTCTTATGTATTTCTGTTGCTTTGTTAGTGTGCTAATGTTTTAGAAAATACAGCCCTGATTTTTATTGGTCCCCCGCCAACTTTTGTTGGCGAAGGGGGACTAATAGAATGCTCCCCGTCCGTGTGTGCGTGTGGTGTGTCCAACGCGATATCTTTGGAACTAAGCAAGTGTGGGGTGTCCATCTTCGCAACATAGATGTATCCCACATACGCATTGGGTGGGATCCGAAATGGTCATGTATCAATGGGTCCAAAGGTCAATGAGGTCAAATATGGTAAAAAGGGTTAATGGCTATAAACCTTGCAACACATATCTTTTTGATCTAAGCAAGTAAAGGTGTCCATCTTCTTTGCACATATAATTCGCTTAAGTAGGCGGCGGATGAGTTTCGGATATTGGGTCCCATGTGCATGGGTCAAGGTCAAATGGGGTTCAAAAATTCATATAACCTTGGCAATTGTGGTAGGATGATGAATCTTAGTGGGTGTGCTCAACAGTCGTGCCAAAATTTTTGAAGGTCATTCAAGGTCATGTGATGTCATTCAAGGTCAATTCACTCAATATGTGGTAGGATGATTACACTTGGAAGGTGCAGTCAATATTCAGTGCCTAAAATTTTGAAGGTTCCATTTCATGTCACGCTTGGTCATCCCAGGTCCAATCTCTAAACATGTGGTAGGATTAGGAAACTTGTGGGTGTGCTCAACATTCGGTTCCAAAAATTTTTGAAGGTCTTTCAAGGTCAGTGTGGGTCATTCAAGGTCAATCCCTAAACTGTGGTATGATGATGAAACTGTTGCGTTTGCTCACATTCGGTGCCGAAATTTTTGAAGGTCATTTTAAGGTCATGTGAGGTCATTCAGGCAATCCCTAAACATGTGGTAGGATGATGAACTTGGGTAGGTTGCAGTCAACAATCAGTGCCGAAAATTTTGAATGTCATATCAATGTCATGTCACGGTCATCCAGTCAAATCTCTCAACATTTGGTAAGATGATGAAACTTGTTGGGTGCGGTCAATCTTCAGTGCCGAAAATTTTGAAGGTCATTTCAAGCTCATGCAGGGTCATCCAGGTCAAATCTCTAAAATGTTAGGATGATAAACTTGGTGTGTGGCGGTCAATATCAGTGCAGAAAAGTTTGAAGGTCAGTCAAGGTCATTTGGCGGCGTCATCCAAGGGTAGAAATTGGTCAGTCTAGGCATGGTTGTATGGTCAATGAAACAAAGGTCATATGGGTCCAAATATGCATGGTTGTATGGTCATCTGGGGTCATCCAAATTATTGAAACCTGTGATGGTAGGAGCCTCTCTGGTTTCCATGACAACCTCCCTAAGTTATGTTATTTTTCCTCCTTGTAATTACCGCGACGAGCGGGGGACTTTCGTGGTTCGAGAACAGCCTTGTTTCTTAGTATTCTTTGCTATGTTTCCTAAACATAGTAAAATGTTCCTTTACCTAAATCATGCAGTGTATCAATTTGTTTTGCATTTATTTGTGATTGCATCTTCAGGCGTGGAGGTTGGTGGATCCATGTTGTACAAATCAAGCCTTTGGAGCCTATTCGGCCTCACAGTATATAGGATCCTAGATAGGAGAGCATCCCGTGAGCACCCCAAAGAAAGCACCAGCTTATACCTCGGATATTTTCTCCATGATTGGTACGTTATGCGCGGCCTCCAAAACAAGCAAACACTAAAGGAAGGGGAGTTTCCATACCTGACCCATCTGACACACTTTTAGTTTTTCTGACACACTTATGAATTATTGAACTTAACAGAATAAGTATTTGTGCTTATTTCTGAAGGGTTCCGAAATTTATAAGTGTAATGTCAGAAAAAAGTGGCTGCAGATAGATACCATGGCAGGGAGTACAATACTTATTTGCCATATGAAAATAGTTCCTTTTAGTGGCATGGACAGAGAGAGCTTAAAGCAATATTAGCACATTTTTTTGTTGAAAGAGCGCCCCCAATCTTTTAAAAAATTTGGAGAGTTTTTACACGGTTGCATTGGTTAACTGGCTAGTAAACTGACCTGTGAATGGTTAAGCTCGAAAATGTCTATGTGTCACAATTAAACGATGGAATATTGTACAGATAATTATTTATCGGGCGATCGATAATAAATTCAACGGCTGTGGGAAAAGGCCTGCCAATGTGAAAATAGCCGGGGGGAAATAGCGCCGGTAAAGTGTATTACGCTCATCCTTAGTTGTTTTAATAGTTCAGCAAGTCAAGGTTAGAGGTTATTTCTTGAGTGGCACTTATTTCATCATGGCGGACATAAAAAAGCATTTCCAGCAGCCGTTAAGTCCAATCGGGGACCCAATTCTAATTACAAAATCGCTTATTTTTGATAAATACGCATTTTTCTAGCCTTCTCTTTCGCAGGTATAGTTCTTCACAATTACCAACGGTAACTGTGCAAAAAATAGCACATTTTTGAAAATTGGGGGCGCTCCTTAAAAAAGTGCCATTATTGCTTTAAAGCATCTGGGGAAAGACACTCCCATGTATTTTGGAGTCGGGGTATTGTGTAAGGCGTTAAGATCTTCGACCACCATTTTTAGCATCATTGTCACCCAAAGAACCTGATATTTTAAAAGTTGTACTCACAGTCCCCCAAAGACCCCTTATTTTTTGGAAATTTTTTCACCTAAAGCCTCTATTTTGTAGACAATTTGCAGAAATTTTACCCAAAGACCCATTTTTTTTTAAATTTTAAAAAATTTGCACCTGAAAAACACTATTTTGGGGCAATTTGGTCAACTCCCCACCCAAAGACCACATTTTGTGCACGTTTATGTCACAGAATGCACATGGGGTTGAAAGGCCGCCAGTGTTACACCCAGATCCATTTCATATGAAAGTCGCCCCCCAGAGTGCCTCCCAGGGAATTTGTATGCATTCGTTCTTAGAAAGTGCTACTACGCAAAATCTTTTTGTTCCGTATGTAGAACCATAAGGTGCTATAGAATACTTCAAAAATTGAACAGCCTAGAAACCTCCTCGGGCGGTATGACTTGCATGCCTTGGCAAAAATATTCCCTTGCTGGTACTAAATATTTTCATCTCTAAAAAGCTTGCTTTCTGTTCTACAAAGAACTTTTGAATGGATTTTGAAGGGTTCTTAATTTTAGCAAAATTGTTTGCATGGGCACTTAGTGTGAGATTTTTTCGACAGATTTTTTTGGTTAAAATGTTATGTTTCTTTTCATACAAAAAAATGAAATGAAAATCAGCCAAGCACAGCATTTGAGAGTTAATTAGTGGGGAATCCATGGACTCCCACCTGTGGGCAGGAAACGAAAGTCATTTGAGAATATTGTAAAATCAAAGAACCATAGCCAATTTTTGCGTACATGCAAAACATCAACCTTTATGTGCTGAACAAACAATTTAAACATGGAATCTGCTAAATCATTCTGTACAAACTATGGGAAAATGACATGTATAGGCCTATTTGGCAACACCTAGAAAATAAAGGATTGCAAAAACGCAAACTTTGTGTCAAATATGTAATTAGGTCTTCTCTGAATAGAGTCAAACATAAAATAAGTTTTCAGAGTGTTAGATGCAAGCCCCGGGCGGGGGCCCACTTGTATTTCAAGGTGGATTATCATGCTTGTGTATGCCCCCTCCCAAAACGTACCCTTAGCGCGTATTCCACTTGGCAAAGGAAAAACACCCTAATCACGTAGTTTGGTTGATTTTGCTTACCCTAAACAAGTACTTTGGGTTTGATTTTGCTTACCCTAGCCCAAACGTGTTTTGGTTTAATTTTACTATTCTAAACAAGTTAAGTTCCAGACAGTTTAAAAATACACCATACAAGTATTTTGAATAATGTTTTGCTACCCTATACCACCGCACGTTCATTAAAAAGTGCTTTATACCATATCACTACCACAGCGGGCTATATGGCCCTTTGATAAGGAATATTTATCACATGATTCCATTGGAAGTTTTCGTATTTTATGTCAATTTGTGCATAATCTTGGGCCTAATAAGTTTACAATTTAAATCCATTACATTTAATTTCAGAAGTCTTTTAAGTTGCCTATTTCTTGGAAATTAAGAGTCTTGTAGGATGTCATAATTAGTGAAGTTTTTTCTGTAAATTCAGCCATTTCATTGAATATTCATGAACTGTTTGATGACATAAATTAGAGACAGCCTAATTCCGTTTTCTGCGCACATATACTTGAAAAACGATCAGTCATAAAAGAAATGAAACTTCTAATTATAAAGACTTTATGTGTTGTGAGACGACAACGACATAAGAAAAAATAAGCTAAAATAAGGCTGAAAAGGTAAAATCACTCGGGGAGAAATCTACCATTTGAAATCAGGAAGAGAAAATCTGCGGAAACAAAACACACTATTTCAGGCATTTTTAATGTGTGTTAAAGTATACCATAATCTCAAACCTAAACACTGTTTTGTGACGTGAGTGAAAAGCATACCCTAATTTGGATTTTTTATGATTTTGATACCCTAAACAATGGTCGCGCGTTACATCGCCTGGTCTCAAAAAAACGACCCTAATTACGCGTTTTTGTACACGAGCATGATATACACCTGGATACAAGTGTGGCCCCCCGGGAATGCAAGCGCAAGAATTTGAATTTTCCATCAATGTTAATTTTAAACGACTGAAATACTGAGTCTATTTCCTCCACTCGCATTGCCCAATCTTAGTAATTACTGTATAGCGGGATATTTTCGTAAGGGGTTAATTTTCACGATTTTAACAGTTTTGGGCATTTCAGTGGGTTTTATATTCGCGATTCAAGGAGGGGTTGGTGGTTGAAATCAACTACATTTGGGTTTATTTTCTTTATCAAGAGTTTTTTTGCATCCCGATTACCCAAATGACTATTAAATATAGTGCATGTTTTTGACCCCAAAAGGGGTTATTTTTTCAAAAAGATATAAGACCCCCAATAGTCATTTTAAACCCACCGCGCGGTTATTTTTAACACCAAGTTGGGGTCAAATTTTTACCAGATCAGTGGGGTCAAATTTGACCCCTTTTTTACGCGGTGCATAATTGCACAGTAGCCAGCGGGTCAAAATTGGACCCTTTTAGGGTTATTAGTCCTGAAGGCCCTACAGACCCGTATACACTTGATCCGTCAGAGAATTTGAAGTTGATTTGCGTTTACAATGCTAGGGAATTTCAAACCCTACCAAAAGGGTGGAAAATTCCAAACCCTGGCAAACTATTGGTACAGCCATTTATTCAAAATGGCTGCGGCGCGCTATTTAAAAACTTTAAAATGTCACAGTGCAGGAAATTATATCAGCTATAAAAAGCAAATGAGGTGTATTTTTGACTAAATTCTGACATTTTCCAATCCATGTAAGTGGTTTTAAAATTCAAAAAACCTTCAACAAACTCTAATTATGGCCATACATTTTCAAAATGGCTGAAAAGCAGAGATTTGAAAAACATAAAATGCCATAATTTTTGGTACCAAATTCACGCAATGGGTAAAGTAGGTAAGCGATTTCATTCAATTCTGACATTTTTCAACCCACCACTGGAATGGTTTTTGACAATTTTAAGCCAGAGTAAACTCTGATGACGGCCATATATTTTCTAAATCGAGCACTGCCGGGGGAGGCCTCTTGAAAAATGGGAAAATGTCAAAAAATCCGGCACTTACATCAAATGTAAAGGCAAACGATTCTCATTTTCACTAATTCTGAATTTTAGACCCAATGGGAATGATTTTTTAAATTTGCCAAACTCCACTTACAGCCATATATAGACTAGAGAGATTCTCAAAAAGAGTGCTTAATTAAGATAAGTACAGGGCCATTTTTTAGTAGAAGCATTCAAACAACTTTGGTTAGACTGATTTTTTGTTGACTGGATTACGAAAATTGCCGGTTGTTTGCCTGAATTTTGAGTGCAACGGGTGTCAAAATGTAAAAAATTAAAATTAATCATAGAGTTTTTTTTTACTTTTTTTATT
Organism: Ophioderma brevispina; assembly: GCA_023653785.1. NCBI lineage: Eukaryota > Metazoa > Echinodermata > Ophiuroidea > Amphilepidida > Ophiodermatidae > Ophioderma > Ophioderma brevispina. The sequence goes on along the minus strand of JAMKCH010016762.1, from coordinate 9,515 downwards.
TTTGTAATTGACACATTTCTACTTTAAAAGTTGTCCGACTTACTTCTATATACAGTCCGTGAAGCTGGCATATTTTCAATAACTTACAGCATAAGTTCTTTCTCCATGAGCCAAAATTGGAGAAAATTTCAAAATACTGAAGTATAAATAAAAAATCTATACTTCATCAATGTTGATTTTTTTATTCAAAATTGATTAATAAAGAAAGGACAGGTACAGGAGCACTGGATCCAGGGAACGGAAGACTACTTGAGGCGATTTCACATTAATGCCATGACTCTATTTCTATGTGTCTTTAGAATAAGAAAGGGCATAAGCCTACATGATATGACTTGTATATTTTGTGTTATAGTCACTTTGTAGCCTTATAGCTATAAGCACTTTTAGTGTATGCAAAATCTACATGTAAAACTAGACTCGAATGTTGGACCTTCAAATGACTTGCAAGACATGTGGAAAGGCCTAACAGCATATCTTACACTATATTATAAGTAGGAAGTGGAGGAATCGTCAGACGAGTAAATGATAGTTATCCTTTACCATTATTAATGATTGGTCCCGAGTTCAGGCAGCTTGTTCGTACAACACACTTTCCCCCCAAAAAAAACGAGATTGGCATGCCTAAATTTTAGTAAACTTAAACTGTGACCCAACAACTGGAAAATGAATTAATAGTTAATGCTAGGGGCTCGAAGAGGCGTTAGTGAGACCTATAAACACCGCCCTTAGAGCCGGAGCCTGAGACAAGGTCAAACCATTATCGTCCCCCCTCACGCACAACAATACAGAAAAGGTTGGACACCTTTGGTAAATGCTAGGAGTTAATTAAAGTCCGGAGCTTTAGCGTACACACGGGGTCAACTGTTAGACTGCTCCAATAATGTGAATGTATAGTGAGAAGGGGGGGGGAGGGGGTAAACGAATTCCTAATAGGCCCCTGTGAATCAGCGCCTCCTCTAATTGAAATTAAACTCAAAGTTAGATGTGTCAACATTACCTGTGAATGATACAGGTTAAGATGTATGCAAATTTAATAAGGGGATCTCAAATGAACGAAAAACAACAATCAGTATTGGAAAACATTTAACACAGATAGTTCTTCGGGTTCTTTTCAAACTGGAGAAAGTAAAGAGAAACCAATATCGGGTAGGTGGGAATAGGTGGGCTGGAATATGGGCTAATTTGGGAATATCAAAATTTGTGTTCTTATATTAAAAGGATATATCTGGAATATCAGAACAATGGTGCACTATAAAAAGAATCGTAGAGCATTAGAGCATTGGTTTGATCCTTGGGAGACTTGAATTTCTTTTTGAACTCTAAATGTAATATGAAATGGGGTAGGACAGATCAGTGGTCAATACTATTTCATCAGTTGTATTCAAATCATGGAATTTTCTGCAAAATAGTGTTAATGATTAATATTAAGACGCAATAGCGGAGTTCTGTTCGTTAGAATGAATACAAGCTGGAATGATTTATTTGAATGGACATTCGCATGGGAAACAGTCACAATTTAGGCGAATGATACAATATTAAAATGTCTGGACTTTTTAACTTACACAAGTTGACTAAGGTAAGTCATGCAATTTCAAGCTGTCGTAAAGAAAGAATATAGGGAATAGAGCCGAGTTGCTTTGAAAAAAAGTAATAACTCGTATTTTATTTACGTTTGAGAAAGCTTGTATAGTTTTGGCTCAGTCGAAAGACATCTATAAAATTGTTGAATCTATAACAACAAAAGCCTTTTGATTAAGTAATGAGAAGATTTAAATTAATATGGAAAGCATGTGTGATACTTCTTTTGTTCAAACAGAGGAAAATAGATTCAAAAAAAGATAGCTACTTTTACTTCTTCTTTTATATTAACTCATTACCTGTAAGAGTAATAGCTACGAATGCAACCTTCTGGAACCCGATGAATGTAACTTTGAAATGTACTGAAGATTATAACCATTTTTGTATTGTTTTCTAAAAGTTTTATTATTTTTGAAAAGAAGGAGTTGTATATCCCTGTTAGAACTCTTCCTTGGCAAGTTTATAAAAGATGGTTGGAACATCGAAGAAAACGAATGCTAATTTAATAAACTTTTTAATAGTTTTTGTATCATATTTGGTCCAAATAAAGAATGTAGCAAATGAAACTTCTTCTTGTTTTCTACTTGCTTCAATTAGAGATTAAGAAATATAGTCCCAACTGCAGGAAAAACAAAGAAACGCTTACTACTTAAATACATGAAAATTTGTGGAACTCTCAAACTTACTTGTAAATTTTTACTATAATATAATGGATAGTGTTGATATTAGAATGAATATAATAATGCAGACGTTTAACCTTTGAGGATACAGAATTTAAAAAAAATATGAATAGTTTTACAGTGTCAGCACTTAAAGATCTCGTATTAATTTTGCTTAGCCCCCCCTCAAAAGGTAGAACATAATATATCTGTTAGTTCTTAGTTTTACTTAAATGAGGTATGCCGATTTCATTTTTGAAATTCTTAGTTCTCAAGTTCTCACTTAGTTCTCAAAAGTAAATGTCGAAACGAAAATAGCATTTAATGATTAACGGTAATTCTTATATTGGATTTTTTAAATGCTTGTAAGATCCCTTTTGAAAGAAGAGAAAACTAATATAGGCAACGACAATCTAGGCATTCTATCTATAATTTACTTTGGCATACATAAAATCAGGTCCTTATAAACATGGAAATGGAAATCATGTAGGTTTTTTTAAACCTTGTCAGTCTTTGAACTTGTTCAAACAGTACTTTTCTGGTGCAGACCGCTAGTAATGGCAACTAATACTCACCGTTTGCCTTTTCAGTGCTAAATGTGTAATTTTTGGTAGCCATTTTGTAAATTGTTGATCCCTTTACACTCAAAGCCGAAAGTAACTGCCATCCAAAATATGTCCCGAGAAATTGTATCAAACACCTATACTAAAGCAGCATAAAGTGACTTTTTACACTCCCGGTTTAGACTATATATAGGTCTATGGTATTTAGCGGCCATTTTTGAATTTGATCAACATTTACCCCTTGGGCTACAAATTAAGGCTGAGAAGTTGATACTCCCCAATATAGCTCACTTTAAGATAACATTATGCTTAATAACACTGAATTAATTGTGGGGGGAACATCGTACGCCTAAAATTAAGTTGTTAGTTTTCTTATGAATATTTTGGCGGCCATCTTGAATTTGTGTCAAATTTACAGACCCTTAGCTGATGTTTATGATTAATATTAGTGTTAATATACCATTTGCAAAGTCTGGTGTAGAAGAGTAAGTTTATATCTGTTATCTGTGGAAAATTACGAATTTATATCTTTTGACATAATTTTAGTGGTATTTGGCGGCCATTTTTTGATTTCTTGAATTTTGACACCCTTTGCACTCAAATACAGCAAAGCACCGGCATTTGCGTGAGCAGCATAAAAATCAGTCTATAAACAATATTTCACAAATGCTTCCACTAAAAAATGCCTCATGAAATTTTTCTTTTTATGAATTTCGTCTTGTCTATTCAACAAAGACCTTTTGACTGACCAGGAAGGGGAACGGGCTGGAAATGACCACTGACTCTGACATGAAACTGGCCCTTCTTGGTGTTAAAACTGGATTTAGTTCACTGCAAGTCCCACTCTATCTATTTCACCTTTTGGTGGTTTGTTGTATTGTGATGGAATGTGCCTGTGTCCCTTAAACAAAAACTAGCCTGTGGTATGGTGGTGTTAGGGAACTCCCCTAACACACAATGCATATGTCACCACACACCTTGCTTCTGGGTCAGTACGACACATTTATGAGTAAAGAAAGGACTCTAATCAATCTACAGACACCCCTGGGCTACTGATATATACTACTATAGAATTTACTCAAAGACCTATTTATAATAAGATTCTTCGATGGGGCGATAGATAAGATGTAATCAGACATTCTATCTTATGGTCTTGCACTGTACACTGATCTAATTTCCTTGTTGAACTAGCTTCGAGATTTAGATTTCCCAGTATTTCTCTTTCATATGTATGCATAGCTTGTTTGCACATCCTCAAGGGTATTAATAGTGCAAACTATGAGTGAATGTAAGACGTGCATTTGTGAGGTGCATTTTACAGGTATAGTTAGCGCAGATATACACGTATCTATTTGCAGTACCTTTACTATTCTTTTATGGGTCCCTTTTATTTTCAATAGATAGCAGGGTTTGTTTTTCTTCGTTTATATGGTATCTTGGCTATTGAGTAGATAGAATATAGCACATCAATCCTTTTTTACAGATGCTTGACTATCTTCAGTACAGATAGAGAGTGCCATCTTTACATTCAAAGTATCTTGGTTATCTTAAATACGATGCAGTTGGCAGTGCAGGAGGGTTAAAGCTCCCAAAGCTATTTCTTGCGCACCATGTGCCGTTCCCCCGTCCAGAAAACAATGACAGATTTTATACGCAAAAATAAGTATTTTAGGTAAATCAGCAATTTAGAACCAAAAATGGTGATGTTTTCCCCCCAAAAAAATGTGATTTTTGGCCTCAGAAAATCTCACTATTTCCTTCCCGCGGTGTGTCCCCCAGAAAAAAATGGTACCTATCTTTAAGTAGATAGGTTATAGTCCCATTGCTTTCACGATTTCTATCTAAGTATATTTTCTTTTACAGTGGCTTTTTACAGGGGAGGCATGGTGGTCATTTGGCCCCCCCCCCAAATTTCTTTCTTTCCCCCCCCATCCCAGTTTCCTCCCCCCGGCTGAAAGAAAAGGCATATTTTAGGCAAAACTCATCGATTTTTGGGCAAAAATCACAAATTTTGCCCAAATTGATTACAGTTTGTTATATTTGTCTTTTCCCCCTTCCCCCTCCTCCCCCTAGAATTCACTTCCCCCCCCCATTTTCACGTCCCCCCCCCCCAAGAAAATGAAGTCGGTGCCGCCACTGGCTTCTGGCAGTAGATAGCAGATAGTTCCGCTTACGCGAGTTATCTTGACTTTGGGTTTCTTGACGATTTTTAGTAGATATCATTTATATCATATTTTACAAGTATTGGCTATCTTCAGTAATAGCAGGTGTACAGCTTTTCTTTAATAGAAATCTTGGCCCTATCGTCAGTAGATAGCAGGAAGGACACTTTTTTTCTTTATCATAGAAATCTTGGCTATCTTTAGATAGCAGATAAGTTTCTCTTACGAGTTATCTTGACTATTTTTAGTAAGATATAATGTATATCAATATTTTATCAAGTACCCCTTGGCTATCTTCGTAGAGATAGCAGGTAGTACACTTTTTTTTTTAACAGAATTTTTTTTATTTTTTGCTTTTTTTAATTTTGTTACTTTTGACTTTTATTTTAACAGCAAATCTTGGCTATCTTCCGGCAGATGCATTTTATACCTTTTAACAAATCTTGGCTATCTTCCATAGATAGCAGATAAGGACATTTTTTCTTTAAAAACGAAATCTCGACTATCTTCAGTAGATAGCAGGTAGGATACTTTTCTTTAGCAAAATCTTGGCTATCTTCAGTAGATAGCAGGTAGTCACTTTTTCTTTTACAAAATCTTGGCTATCCTTCAGTAGAGAGCATTAGTACAAGTTTTCTTTAACAGAAAGCTTGGCTATTTTCAGTAAGATAGCAGGTTAGGTACCACTTTTTCTTTAACAGAAATCTTGGCTATCTTCATAGATACAGTAGTCACTTTTTGGCTTTAACAGAGATCTTGGCTATCTTCGTAGATAGCAGGTAGTACACTTTTTTCTTTAACAGAAATCTTGCTAATCTTCAGTAGATAGCCGGTAGTACACTTAATGGAAATCTTGACTAGAGCAGGTAGTATGTTTTCTTTACAGAACCTTGCTATCCTTCAGTAGATAGCAAGTAGTACAGTTTTTTTCTTTACCGGAATCTTGTCTATCTTCAGTAGATCGCAAGTAGTACATTTCTTTAACAGAAGTCTGGGATATCTTCAGTAATAGCAGGTAGTACTTTTTCTTTAACCAGAAATTCTCGGTCTATCTTCATTATATATCAAGGGTAAGTACAATTTTCTTAACAGAAACCTTGGCTTCTTCAGAGATAGCAGAGAGTACATTTTACAGAGTTCTTGGCTATCTTCAGTGAGTAGCATTTAGCAAACTTTTTCTTTTACGAAATCTTCGCTATCTTACTTTTATGTATAGGTATAGTATTTTTTTTTTCATTTAACAGAAATCCTGGCTATCTCATTAGATACAGGCTATTAACACTTTTGTTTTCTTTAGCAAAATCTTGGCTATCTTTCAGTAGATACATTTTCAGCACACTTTTTCTTTAACAGAAATCTCGCTATCTTCTTTAGAAGCAGGCAGTACACTTTTCTTTACCAGAAGCTTTGGCCTATCTTCAATATATACCAGTATTTCCCTTGTGGTATGGAAATCTTGACTAGTGCGTAGTATATTTTTTCTCTTCACAGAAATTCGGGCCATCTCCAGTAGATAGCAGGTAGTTCACTTTTTCTTAACCATCTGGGCTATCTCATAGATAGCAGTATGTAAATTTTCTTTGACATATCTGGGTTATCTCCAGTAGAGACAGGTAGTACAACTTTTTCTTTAACCGAAATCTTGCCTATCGTCAGTGTGGAGTATGTAATCACTTCCCTTAACAGAATCTTGGTTCTCTCAGTAGATAGCGGTAGTACACTTTTCTTCTTTAACCGAAATTTGGCTATGTTCAATAGAAGAGGCAGGTAAGACATTCTTTAAGGAACAGAAATCTTGGTTTTATTTGCAGGCCTATATGCGGGGGTGCGGGGTGTTTGGTTGCACCCCCCCCCCCCCAATTACCCACAAAAAGGGGCCCTTTTTGCTGAATGTTTTGTACAAGTGTCAAAAAGTTCGGAGAGAAATTTGACAAGCAAGTCCACTTTTTTGGATGAGATGTTCCAAAAAGTCCAAAAAAGACCATTTAGAGGAGCGTTAGTGAGAGTCTCAATTTTCTTTCATGTTGTGGCACAGTGCATGTGGGAAAAATGTTTTTTTTTTTTGTCTTGTGATTCAAGATTATGATTTAGTAACACCACACAGAAATATATTTGTCAGCACAACTGCAAAATGCTATCAAATTCAATCATTATTGAAACACTCCAATTTGGTGATGTTTTGAAATAGAACGTTTTAATTTCCACAATTTATACGGTACATTGCTATTTTCTTTTAACATGTCCCTTGTTATTTACATTAGATAGCGAGTATACTTTTTGTTTGACTGGTATCTTACATCCATTAACAGCAGGTACCAATTTGCTATTTTCTCTTTTATGGGTACCTCCCCCCCGGTTTTTATAACTTCATTAAAACAAGGTTTTGTAGTTTTTCTTTTCGGGTATCTTATCTATCTTGAGTAGAATATAAGATAGCTCGATCTTTCTTTCTTTTACATCGTGGGTAAACACTTTTACAATTCTGGGTTATCTTCAGTAGAAAGCAGCATGCCCTTTTCTTTCCAGTACACAAGTACTTGGTATCTTCAGTAGATACGGATAGTTTGCCTTTTTCTTTTATATCAGTATGTAGTAATTTTTAATGATACATTGACAGTTCTGTGAGTGGAACAGTTATAGTGACGTACGCTTAATTGATATACATTTCAAGGTGACAGTCTCAATTATTAAGAGTTATTAAGCTAATAGGCCTATTTAGGGTAGATACGACTTTGTTGCACGCAAAAATGCTTTCCCGTGTCCCCGTGCCAACAAAGTCGTAACTGGTAGATACTACGTTGTTGCACGACACGGAAAACTAGTATGTAGATATAGTCGACATTTTATTTTCTTTTAAAGCGAGGTGTTTAAAAAGGTCGGTATAATTAAAAAAGCTCGCCAAAAATATTTTGTGACAAGAGCAATTTATTTGTAACCAAATTTTATGCTAATTTAATGCTAATTTCGTCGGCCCAAAAAAAATCTTTCAAACCATATCAATCAAAAAATGTAGTTCGACGCGTTTTTCCACTCAATATTCCGCCCAGTACTTAATGAATTTACAAAAGTAAATGAAAACGCTAATTAACATATATTTCAGTATAGGCTCATTTAATTGCAGAGTTATTTGTAATAATTAGGCCCTAATTAGGTGTAGAACGACTTTGTTGCACTCAAAATTGAATTTCCCGTGACGTGCAACAAAGTTGTAACTGGTAGATAAGACTTTTTTGCACGACACAGGAATATGTGTTTATTTATGCCATTTTAATTAAGCCATTCGACTTTAGTGGGAAATGCAATATTTTTATGAGATATTTGAAAAAATACATTGTAGCGTGTTTAAGATTATTTTCATTTGAAAAGTCACAAGTGAATGAAACCACAAAATGCTTCTTTTTCTCCTGTAAATCATGAAAATGTAGATACGCCTTTGTTCACTCATGACTAGGTACTTAAGCTATCTTTAGTAATGTAGAAAGCTCAATTGCTTTTATGAGTATCTTGTCTATCTACAATAAATAGCAGGGGAGATCACTTGCTCTTTTCTTCTTTTACAGGAACATTGGCTATCTCTAGTTCTCTTATGATTAATTATCTTAATTTGGTTTATCTGTGGCTATATATTAGTAGATAGAAGATTTAATATAGTACAATTTTTACAAACATATATTCTACTGAATAGTGTGTATGTATTTTTTCATTAACCTTGGCATCTTCAAGACATTTTCGTCGCAAATCTTAGCTCTCTTCGCACGTGAAAACGAGGATAGTACAATTTTTTCTTTAAAACATAAATCTTTGCTATCATTCAGTAGATAGCAGGTAATAATACAAACACACACTTTTCTTTAACAGAAATCTTGACTATCTTCAATAGATAGCAGTATGACACTTGTTCTTGACAGAAATTGGCTGATTTTCAGTAGGATAGCAGGTAGGACACTTTTCTTAAAAGAACCTTGGGCTATCTTAGACGAGTAGCAGCTAGAACATATTTTCTTTAACAGAATTCTGGCTTATCTCAGTACTGGGAGTAGCAGGTAGTACACTTTTTCTTAACAGAAATATGGCTATCTTCAGTAGATGCAGGTAGTACACCTTTTTTAACAGAAATCTTGCTATCTTACCATTGTGTTGAAAAATGCGCCTGTGCCACTTTTAAACAAGGCTAGTTAAGTTGACTAACTTCATCAGTCTTTTGAAGAACTAATGAATCCCTTAAGGACAGATGGGGTTGCATTAGTGTTGAAGATGTATGTGGATACACCAATTTTATATGAGAGCATGAATAAAGTTATTATGATCTGTGGAATTTGAGACATCGGGTGTCATTCCTTTTGTTCAAAAAGTATAATTATGGCACATGTCATGAAAGATCTAGAGATTATTAATATTCAAGTCAGGACTGCATTGCAGAGTTCATATGTCTTGTATTCTTTTGTTTTGGTGTTGTTTTGTTTTGTTCTATTTTTGCATCCATTGTGTTGTTTGCTAATTGTTTTCTGTTCTGCTGGTGCTGCTGCCCTGGTTTCGGTTCCAGTTCTAGATCT
>JAMKCH010016761.1:0-33530 GCA_023653785.1 Ophioderma brevispina | reverse complement strand
TAAAGCAATAGAAATGCAGGAGCTTTGGGGGCTTCGCCCCCTCGACTCGACCGGGGCATTGTCCCTGGACCCCCGGCCGTGAGGGGCTCGGTCGCGCAAGCGCTCCCTCGCAAAATCTCCCTTTTTTTAAAATTCCAATGTTGGCATCTCTGCATCTGGTACATCATATTTAGGGATATTTCATTATATGTGCCAATAGATTTATACCAATAAATTCCTTTAATGCCATATTAAAAATTTTGATGCGCCCATGCCTAGTAGTCCCACGGCGGCTTTGATGTGCCGACACTACGTTACTGGAGGAACCCATAATTCCTTTCTCTTTTTTGTGTCTCAGTTTGGGGCACCATGTTGAATTTTTTACGGGATTTTTAATACATAATTTTTCCGCATTATCGCCAATTTATTGAAGACATATTTATATATACCGCATCTGGGTTATGTTTATTATGACTACTGATCATCAGAGATTCTGAGGACTTCGTTCTGTTGGTGTTGTAGAGCTAATGCTCTCCTGATCGTATATACAAAATTTCAGCTGTTTCGGTCAACATTTGGAGGAGTTATGAGGTCAAAACTGCAATGCACCCAACGCATCCCTAATTGGCAGAAAAATCGTTTTCTTTTGGTCCATACGTTGGCAGCACGGAAAATGACGTCATTAGTGTGACACCAGCCGAAGGAAATCCCCGCAGATCGATAGTCAATATGCAATGATATAGAGCGATTGCCCTTTCTACATAGAAATTATTATCAAGTTTATAGCAAAGCAGAATAGTATTTTTGTCAAAAAACAATTCCTGTATATTTTTTTTTCAAATCAGTAGGGTCAATTTTGCATAAAAGTTCAAAGGTTTTCAGTACAAGGCAAAAAATAACAATGATGCGCCAATTTATTTCACACTGTAAGTACACCAATATTGTTTTGTATTGCTATAACGTTTAGTTTATGTTGACAATATTGATAGACCAGGTGATACCAGCAATTTAATCCTGATTTTTTACCAGGTGTCTTGTTATGATATTTGTATAGGCCATCCCATGGGCCATCTGAAAAGCAAAGTCTTAAGTGTCGCGAGCGGTGGAGCGTGACGTCAGAGGTCAATGACCTCTAAATTTGCATGTTCTTCACCAATATAGCTATTCTTAGCGCTACTGATCACATATAAAGAGTAAATATAACAAATTGGGTATCATTTGAAAGAGAATAAAATTATCTATTCGATGATATCAAATTTGCGCTATTAAATTGAAGCAGTAGCTAGTTATAGGCCAAAAAGTGATGATATTTTTCAACTTTTTTTGCTATTTTTTGCCTTACCGGCTGAATATAAATGAAAATTTGTCCATGAAGCTATCAATATTTTTCCTTCATATTTTCCCAAAATTTGACCCCATATAAAAATTTATATGCTACTTACACCTGAGAAGAAAAATGTTACCCTTCTATAGTTTTCGCATAATGGTATTTTAAGTTGACCAAATCAATTTCCGTATTTTAACCAATTTTGCTACTTTTTGGCTGTTGCCTCTGACAACAATAACTGATCGTTATATGCACCCTTAGAAAAAACAGTTGTAAATCTGTCATTCAGGTTAATATGGATTAATGGTTCTTAAATTGAATAAAAATGGTTCTTCGGGCCCCCACAGAACCTTTTTGGCCTCGGTAGAACCTTAAATGGTCTGCAAATGGTTCTAAAATTTTGAAAAAAGCTCTATGAAGTACCTCTCTCGCTTAACCGCCAAGAAAATTAACAACCCTTTGAAGAACCATGCATTAATGGTTCTATAAAAGCCAAAATGGCTCTGAAAGGTGTCTGAAAATATTAAGGGTTCTTTTTAGAGGATAAAAGGTTCTTGTGTGTAAACAACATACAGACTGTCCCCCAAAAAACTATACAATCAAAGATTAATTTTTTTCGGCCAAAAATTTAAGTTAATCTCAACTGCACTTTTACTGATTTGTTTTAGGAGTGTTCCAGCTTTCATGAGATTTTTAGTTGGTGTAATTTGGGGGTCTGGTTCAGGAGTTATGGCTAATTATCTGAGACAGTTGAAAAACTTGTTGGGCCAGCTTCGGCTATCCTGATATCAACAAAGTTGCCATTGAAAATCACCTTCAAGACATTTTTTATTGAAAATTAAAATAAATAGTAGGTATAAAGTGCTGCTTCTTGTGATATAACATAATTTATAACTTTATAATGTCGCAATTGCTAATAAATACATGTAACATTGGGAAATTCAATTCTAAACAGTCTTGTTGGCTCAGCTTTACTCCAGGTTTCAGCAGAAGGTAGAACCATAAAAACGCCCTTGTTGAAAGTAACATGAGACCTTTGAACAACAACCATCCGTTCCTTTATGGGTCTTTGTTGAACACTGTTTTCTTCATATGTTTGCCCTCTGGCATCTTGGAGGCATGGGGAATAGGGTGAAAGGGGGAAATTGTCCCTCCACATTGTCCCCAATAGACTTGTATAGAACGGTAGATTAGTTTCAGCAGTCAAATCCCCAAAGTTTCTATACATTTCTGATTTTTGTCCCCGTGAGAGTGAGTCCTTCATTCACCCCCAAATAATTCAGTTTGGTGCTTTCAATGAAAAATAATATATTGATTAGTTCAAGCATGATAAACATCTAAATTCTGGTCTGTAACAATTAGTCTTTTGTTTGAGAAAGGGTAATCCCACAATGATGATACACCCCTTATACCTTTTATTCTTGAAAACCTTCAGTGTGGAAAACGGCCCAAGTGGTATTTCATTCCTTTGTCAAATGACACTATCTCTACGCTCGAGGGTCCATTCAAATTGGAGGAATAAAGCGAGATTTAGCGTAGGATCTTGTCTAACAAATAAAGGTCAAAATATTGGCAAAAATGCAAGTGTTTGTTTATTAATTTTTAGTTGATGATGTTTTGATGGGGACCAGGTCTGTATGCATATGGTTCACATATGGTTGCAGATCATTGCAAGGTAATCACCGGAAGGGTAATCACGTTTTCTTGTTTTTGGTTAGGCATATTTGCAGCGCCCCGACTTCCGAACTGGGGGTTGGTGAACTCGATTGTGTTGTCTATTCAAAGCAAGCCTTTTCGAAAGTTTGAGAAAATGCATGTTTTGAACTAAAATTCGGAGTAAATTTAGATTCTGAGGCAAACATTTCCAAAAGGGCCCTAGAAATGAATTATGCTTCAACCGGAGGGGGGTTAGGAACTAAAAGGGGATCACCATTGAAGTTTTTAGTTACAGGAACATAATCCTGCCAATGGGAGTGGCCACGTATCAACAAATGAAGAAGGTAATGCGCTGGAATGCTAGAATTCAGCATGATGCTCTGTGATGTCAACCCAAAGGACTGAATTTGCTCAGTCATTAAACTTTGACAAGCTGCTATAAGAAGAGAACATGATTTTGTTTGGTGATCTGTGAGCTGGAAAATCAGAAAGCTAGATTGCAAATGAAACAAAATGATAAAGCAAAATCAGTAGATGGTGAACTCCCGGTTTTGGCAGTCGAAGGACCATCCCAGCATCTTTTAATTTATTTATTTGGTAACACTGTAGCAACACATCTTTTAAGAAACAACAACTTGCAGAAATGGTAATCATGGCTATGATTTAAAATAAATACTCCACCAAAACTGGGACATCACGAAATTGAAAACATAAGAAAAGGAGCTTGAATGGAAAACCGACACTCAAATATTGACCAATCTAAGTTCTCAATATTCTGGCGGATGGAGATAATCCACTATTCCATTGTTTTAACAAAAGGTTGCCTACCAAAATGTATTTTTTCACAACATCATGGCCCTCCAAAAATGAGAATTTTCACCAAATCTGGCATGTAAATAGCGTCCACACCAAGTTGATGTTTTTAGACCAAGATGTTTTTGTAAAAATGCTCCGAGAAGATGAGCACCCAAGTGATTTATCCCCCTGGCTTGAAAAGGCAGAAGGGGGATTATTGATATGCAGTCAAGCTGTCCGAGTGTCGGGTGTCGGCGTAGGCGGTTAGTCCGGCGGCGGAGGTCCAACACATGCTTGTGAACTCGGATAACATGAGAACTAAGGTTAATGGTGAGTAACTTGGATGGGTGGGATCGGACTGCACTTGACCCTTAATCTGATTCGATTATGGGCGTGGAGATGCCTAATTAATACCTATTGCATAATTAAGGAGTTAATTTGGGGTATTTTCCAAACACAATCTTGTGAACGCGATAACATGAGACCCATAAGGGTTATGGTGATTGTAAACTGGTTGGTGGGATCGACTGCCAGGCCTTTCATCTGATTAGATTATGTGCTTGGCATATGCTAATTAATTACCAATTGCATAATTAAAGCGTTAATGGGGGTATTTTCCAACACAAATTGTGAACGACGATAACATTGAGACCCATCAAGGGTTTGGTTGATGTAACGGGTGGGTGGGACGGATGACATGCCTTCGTTGATTAGATTATGGCGCGTGGGCATACTAACGTAGGTACCTAATTTGCATAAATCTAATCGCACCACGTGAATTTGGGGTCTTTTACCACAAAAGCTTGTGAACAAAACTATCTGAAGATCCATAAAGTCCGATTCGATGGAAACTGATGATGGGGTGGGGAATAAGACCTCGCGCTGATTAGGTGTTAAGGGGGTTGTCCGGGTATTAAGAGGGGTTGTCCAGCTTAAGGGGGTGTGGGTGTAAGGGGATTGTTGGGTTAGGGTGGTTGTCCGGTGTAAAGTGTTGTCCGGGTTTAGGGGGGGTGTTGGGAAGAGTGAGGGTGTTGGGTTAGGTGGGTGGCACGAGTTTCGGGGGATGTCCAGGTTTAAGGGGAGTTTCGGTTTAAGGTGAGTGGTCCGGGTTAAGGGGGGTGTCCGCTTTAAGGGGGGTGTTGGGTTTTAAGGGGGATTGTTGAAGGGCACATGTGGTGCAGGGATCAGCGCTCGCCGCATAAGCATAAGGTGTGGGTTAGAGCCCCGCTGTTGCCAAGTGGTGTGCACTGGCAAGGCACTTTACCTCGCTTGACTCTCCACCCTAGAGTATAAAGGGGTACCGGCATATGCTGGGAATGCCAAACAGACTCGCTGTGCGGTTAGAGTGGGCGACCCCCACAGCAACATTATATGAGGAGTCTGGCCCACAAACGACCAATGGAAGAAAGATGGGTACTCCGCCTGCGGGCGAACCATTTGCATTTTTGGGGTTTAAGGTGGGTTTGTCGGTTTAAAGGGGGTGTCGGGTTTGAGGGGGTTGTCTGGACTTAAGGGGGATTGTTGGGGTTAGGGGGTTGTTGGGTTTTTAAAGGGGGTTGTCGGGTTTAAGGGGGGGTTGCGTGGTCTGGGCTAAGGGGGTGTGTGGGTTAAGGTGTGTTGCACGAGTTTAAGGGGAGTGTCCAGGTGTAAGGGGGGTGTCCGGGTTTTAAGGGGGGTTGTCCCAGTTTAAGGGGGTTGTCCAGACTTTAAGGGGCGTTGTTGGGTTTAGGGGGATGTTGGGAGTAAGGGATTTTTGGGGTTAAGGGGTTGTCCAGGTTTAAGGGGGGTGTGAGGGGTTCTAGGGGATTTTGGTTTGGTTTAAGGGGGTTTTGGGTTTAAGGGTTTTTGTGGCGCACATAATACGTGATGGCAGCGCAGACGTGCCACAATGATGCGCGTATGCCTGCGCAGTGGTATTAGCATGTGAGGACGTTGAACATGCGTTGTCCGGGTTTTAAGGGGGTTTTGGTGGGCTTAAGGGGGGATGTTGGGGTTAAGGTGGGGTCCGGGTTTCTCGTTTAAAGGGGTGGTCCGGTTTAGGGGGGTGTCTGGCTTTACGGGGGCCTGGTTGTGTGTGTGTTTTTAAGGTGGGTGCACGAGTTTTAAGGGGGGTTGCCCAGTTATTTTAAGGGGGGTGTTGGGGGTTACAGGGGATTGGGGTTTAAGTGGGGGTAGTTGCATCTGATTATGTAAAAAAATTTGTAAACCGCTCCGCCAGGGGGATTAGCGGTTCGAGAACCGCGACGGGATTGTTTCATTATTTTTTGTATTACAGCTTATTTCAAGTACATGTTGGCCTGCAACATGGTAATAACAAGTGCTGCAGGCTATCTGTGGTTCAACCTAAGGGAATTCGTTCTCTTGAAACTAGAAGATAAGCTGGTTAATGAAAAAATTATTAACCAGCTTCGGTGGTATAATCAACACAGGTCATTGAAACAATTTGAACATCTTTGTCCACCTCCGAAACGACTGTGTTCTAAGAATTTTAACCATGAAAAAGCTCTCTTAAAAAGTTGTAATGTTTCAGGAAGTAACATTTGCAGAACTTTGACAAGGAGACTCACATAGATTGTAACTTTTTACAACAATGTTGAGTTTTCCCGCAACCATAGATAATACGGTAATTATACAGTATAGTTACCTTAGAATTTGTTGTTGTGACACCGTGCTTAGGTCTATTTGTATCTCTTATAATTAGAATGAATGACATGAAATAGGTTGCAATGCAAAATAGCGTCAATTATCAATTATTATTCAACAAAAGCCATGGTAACATCGTTGTCACTTCCGAACCTGTACATGTTAACTGTCACTCCGAAACGACTGCAAGTTGTAAAAATTTAACTTTGTAGAATTACAGATGTTCTGCAATTGTGTCAGGGAGAGAACCATCATATGCCATTTAGTACGGGGAGCATGATGGGACTGGATTGGCTCATGTGAAAACATATTATAAAATTAAAAATGGTGAGTTGATATTTAGATTTTTCGTCAAATATTTGCTGTGTCACTTCCAAATATTTAAAGTTCAAACAAGGACGAGTCAAAACGCATTTAATATTTTGAATTTTATACTTTTTGAATTAAATAGATCTCTTTTGCTGAAAAATATGTTACAATTTTGGAAAATGGATTTACAAAAAAAGGATGTTTGCTCAAATTTACCCAAATGCACAATATTCCAAAATACACAATTTTAAAAAACAAAAAAACACGCGTTTTTTTTTAATTTAATAAAACTTCAAAATTTGATTTCATTTGTGAGTACTTTTTTAGTGACAAAAAAAAATAAAAGTAATTTTAATTTGACCCCAAGGGTACAAAAGTAACACCACTGATTGTGAAAATGACCATATGTATTACTGGGGGAGTTGGGCAGTTTCAGTTAATGACGTTTCACGGATGGGGAGGAACAGGTCGTGTAGCGCAGATTGTCCACTTCATGATTGTCACATCTCAAGCTTTAACATTACTGTTCACAACTTTGTAGCTTATAGCAGGACCTCGTCATGGGGCTAGGTACAGTGTGATTGCTAGTGTTGAAAATACTCATCCGCTTGCCATTCCCGACCAAGAAAACTCAGAACTACTGATGTCTGATTAAGCTGATAACTAATTAACACTTGTGGAAATCTAAAGGCCTATTTTGCTGCGACCCTCGTGGTCTCCCGAGCCCTTGACCGATTTCCATGATTGAAGGCGCCATCAACCCTGTCGCATACGATGTGTTCTGAATCTGCAAAGTGGCAGGTTCGTTCCAATCTAATTTAGCAAACACCACCCTATAGTGGAGGCATGGGGATAGTATTTGGACAAAAAACGAAGATACCCATCACTGGACAGTAAGCTTTTGATGGTCTTTCTAGTCCGAAGAGTATCCTATTCTCAAGCTCATCAAGGTGACTGTATTATGACCTAAGTTTTTCACTTTTCTATGCTTGATGGGCTTTTAACGCGTGTCCTATTTTATTTCATAAGCAGCGAGGAAATTCCAATTCCTACAGCTCCTTGGTGTGCAGGGCAATAGAGGCTTTAGACTCCACAAGTGTTGTGTTATCCGCGTCCTTTAGGCAACGTTTCCCAGGTTCTTGCTCGGGAATGGCCAGTAGGTGAGTATGTTTCAGCAGAGGAACACGGCGCACCTGCAAGGTCGGCCATATTGTCAAAGGTGTGAATGGTAAGATGACAAGACAAGGATGCCTTGTTTATTATACTGCACGATGAAATACGATGTGAAGAGTTTACAGTTTCAGTACCTCTAGGTACGCCTTATCTCCTGTCAAAAAATCCATCAAGAAACTACAATTTCGCTGATATCATGCGACTGTTCCCTTAAATGGAAGGTTTCTCAGAAGATCTTGGTATGTATAACCTGCAAAGCATTGGACTGCAAGGGTTGACCAGTCTTCCTGGGAGACATCGGCACACGCCGAAATCACTGCCAAGCACGGAATTATTTGCATAGAGATGAAAACGCAGTTTTCCCCTGCATACAGAGACACGCTCATTCGTCCTAAGAGATCTGGAATAAATGATTTTTACACTTGGTATTTACCATGCTCTTTAAGCAGTAACCATATACTAAGATATATACTTCTGTCCATTATGAGATCTGTTTTTTTGTATTAACTTATTCCACAAAAATACGCACTTCGAAATAAGTCGCGAAGAAAAGCAAAGGTTTTGAGGGATCTTGGACCTAAGGAGTTTTGATATGAGGAAAGGAGGCAATTTAAACCTTAACATCGGTTGAAATTAGGTGCATTCCACCCTCGTGAAAATAGCGAATAAAGGTTTGGTGCCATTAGTAATAAGTTTTGTACGCGGGGTAATCCTCGCCCTTCCCTTTCTATTCTTCCGTCTTTCGTTTTCTCTTCTTCCCTCTTTCCCTCTTCTTGCCCCCTTTCTGCCTCCCTATTGGTTCGTTCTTTTTCCTTCTCCATTCCCATTTGTTAGACCCCCTTCCCGAATTTTTGTTTTGTGGGGGGGGGGCACTTTCCCCCGCTCCAAAAACTCTGACGCCACTACGTAGGGTGCTAGAGTGAGGGTGTGACTTTGGAGCTATTTGCATGATCATTTATTCATGAATTTTTTCATCAGCTTATTTGAAGTTTGGACTGTTACTGGATGTGTTGAAGTATGTACGAGATCAGTTATCACTGCTTTAAAGATTGTATTGGGAAAACTGTGTTGCTAGAGAGCGGAATGTTTGTTAATCAGTATATGTGTGAAAATAAATGTTGCTGCCAAAAAAGAAAAAAATTATGATGGGTGAGTGATTTGTAAACTTGGGTAAGTGGATAAATAGCGTTCAGTGGGGGGGTTTACAGTTACATGGAAGCGCTTTTTGACGAAATTACCCAATGATATCTTGTTTGCAGGCATGCAAGGTCGAACCTTTAATGTTTATTGATTGATCGTTAAAATAGGAATCGTCGGTCGGGGGTTCGAATGCCACTTTTGGGCGGATTTTTTTTTAGGGGGGTATTTCTTCTTAATTGTATTTTTAGAAGTTTATTGTGGGTGTAAAGAGGGATGTTTTCACATGGCCTTTACAAAAGTCCTATACAATAGGCTAAGCATAAAAACAGAATTAACACACAATAAAAAGATAAAATAAACAAATGGAATGGAAAACAAAGAAAGAAAAAGGTCAGTACAAATTAAAAATAAAAAAATAAAGAAAACGAAAAATAATAAGAACCACCACCGTGGGCGGTGGTGGTAAAGGAAAGTATCTGAGCAATTTTTCAAAATAGAAAGACCATAGCCATTTTGTTTTGGCTTGATATATGTGCATCATAAATATAAATATAAACAATTATTAAAACAATTAAAAATAATGAACCATTTATGTGCTGAAACAAATGATTCATTGACCGGACGTTTGCTACTAACTGGGTAATCTACAAAACTGGGGAAAATGGACATCAAAATACGGTTTTTGCAACAACCGTACAATACAGATTGTCTAAAACTGCAAATTTGTGTTAAATATATTTTTTTTATTTTTTTTATTTTTTTTATTTTTTTTATAAAAAGTTTTCAAACAGTTTGATGTTGGTAAGTTGTAAGTGTGAGGCTTATTGGAATGCGTCCTTCTTTGCCCAATTTGAGCGTGTTTTGTAAAACAATGTGTTGACCTTAATTTGCCCAAGCACGTTACTCCGCCTAGCTAGCCACACGACCTTCTTTTTACTTGCACCAGTCTGTGTTCTGTACCTTGGTCATATTGTACTGTGACCCAAGCACCCTTTCGCGATGTCGGCTACGGTCCGACGTGCCGTTGGCGTCGTTTAGCCCCGGACGTAATTTGTTCATGTGTTTCATAGGAATTATCACGTGGAACAAGCAAATTTTAAAAGCAGGGGTGTATTCTTAGAACTTAAAATACTGAAGTAGTGATTAGATTAGACCAAAAACTACTGTTTGCATAAAGAGACTACGCATTCGTCCTGAAGAATCTGAATAAAATGATTTACACTTGTTATTTACATATGCTCCTTTAAGCAGAACCCTAACAATGATATGCTGTCTGTCCAATTAGAGATCTGTTTTTTTTTTATTAATTATTTCATACAATAAATACGCACTTTCGAAATAAGTCGCGAAAAGCAAGTTTTTGGGTATCTCTGGACCTAAGGCATTTTGATATGAGGAAAGGAATGGGCCAATTTAAACCTTAAAATCTATTGAAATATGTGCATTCACCCTCGTTTTGAAAATAGCGAATAAAGGTTTGGTGCCATTAGTAATTATGTTTTGTGGAGGGTAATCCTTCGCCCTTCCCTTTCTCTTCTTCCGTCTCTCTTTTTTCTCTTCTTCCCTCTTTCCCTCTTCTTTCCCCCTTTCTTCTCTCCCTATTGGTCGTTCTTTTTCTCTTCTTCCATTCCCATTTTTTGCCCCCCTTCCCGATTTTGTGTGTGTGTGTGGGGGGGGGGGGCATTTAAAAAAAAAAAAAAAAAAAAAAAAAAAAAAAAAAAAAAAAAAAAAAAAAAAAAAAAAAAAAAAAAAAAAAAAAAAACTTTTGGATTCTTTATTTGCATGATCATTTATTCATGAATTTTTAATCAGCTTATTTAAAGTTTGGATTTGTTTACTGGATTCTGAAGTATGTACGAGATCAGCTATCACTGTTTTAAAGATGTATTGGAAAACTGAGCTTTCTAGAGAGCGGAATTTTTTTAAAATCACGTATATTTGTAGTGAAAATAAATGTTGCTGCCAAAAAAGGAAATTAGTAATGGTTGAGTGATTTGTAACTTAGGGTAAGTGGGAATAGCGTTCAGCGGGGGGTTACAGTTACATGGAAGAGCTTTTTGACGAAATTAACCAATGATATCATTGTTGCAGAGCATGAAGGTCGAACCTTTTATTGATTTTTATTGATTGATTCGTTAAAATAGGACTCGTCGGTCTGGGTTCGAATTCCACTTTGGGCGGATTTTTTTTAGGGGGGTATTTCTTTCTTTAATTGTATTTTTAGAAATGTTTATTGTTTGGGTGTAAAGAGGGATGTTTTTCACATGGCCATTACAAAAGTCATACATATAGGCCTAAAGCATAACAAAAGAAATTAACACAAATAAAAATGAATAAAATAACAAATGGAATGAAACAAAGAAAAAGGTCAGTACAAATTAAAAATAAAAAAATAAAGAAAACGAAAAATAATAATGAACCCACCCCCTTGGGCGGTAACGGAAGTCATCTGAGAATATTTTTAAAAATAGAAGAACCATAGCCATTTTTTTTTTGCTGATATATGTGCACATAAACATATAAATAAACAATTATTACTAACAATAAAAATAATGAACCCTTTATGTGCTGAAAACAAATGATTTCATTGAGGACGTTGCTAAACTGTTACTCTACAAACTGGGAAAATGACATGCAAAATACGGTATTTTGCAACACCCGTAAAAATACAAGATTGTCTAAAACTGCAAATTTTGTGTTAAATATATGTAATTTGGTTCTTCTAGAGTAGATCAACATAAAATAAGTTTTCAAAAAGTTTGATGTAAGTGTGAGGCTTATTGGAATTGTCCATCTTTTTGCCCAATTTGCGCGTGTTTTGAAAACAATGTTTTGCCCCTAATTTGCACCAAGCACGTACTCCGCTAGCTAGCCACACGGACCTTCTTTTTACTTGCACCAGTCTTTTGTTCCTGTACACTTTGTTCATATTTGTTCCTGTGACCAAGCACCTTTTCGCATGTTCGGCTACGGCCGACGTGCATTGGCGTCGGTTTTACCCCGGAAGTAATTTGTTCATGATTTTTTCCCATAGAATTACGTGGAACAAGCAAATTAAACTACAGGGGTGTATTTCTAGAACTTAAAATACTTGAATGTAGTGATTAGATTTAGACAAAAAATACTGTATAGATCCAGTATAGATCCGTATAGGTTTGCATCGCTTTGTTTCCCTGTGTTGATTGCATTGACTATAGCTTGAACTGTATGTGCAGCGGCTCGTGTTACCTAACAACAACGGAGGAAAGCCCCAGCCCGGAGGAAAGCAGCTGATTTCTACATATATTTTTACCGTTGCTTATATGTAACATGTCCAAGATATTATGAGCCAGAGTACTGTATAGTAAATGTTGCACTAGAGTACAAGTGGCGAAAATATACACTAAGAAATCTTATTTTTTCTCACTTTGTGTATTGTTTTGGACTCTTAAAACGCGATACATTTTAAAAGCAGTTTAAATTCCTCTAAATATGTTAATGTGTTTTAGAAAACAGATGCGAAAAGTGATGGTGTTTTCGTATTTTTTGCGATCGCGGCTCTGCACAACGCTATGATAGGATTATTTTGTGTTGATTGCTATACTATGAGACCTCCGTACTTCCCGGAATGTTTTCGGAGGGGTATTTGGTGCCAGGGGGTGGCGGTCATGATAATCCTTGAATATACTAATGCGAACATAAAATTAAAGAGACACTGGCACATTAGAAAAATAGTGCGCCCTCAGGATTTTTCAAAATTTATATTTTTGCATGGTTGTAAAGCTTTTACATACATAAGCCCTCACCTGAAATGATAAAGACCAAATCAACGTCCTTATGGGTAAACAGATCGATTTAATAATTAATGTCGCCTGCGACATTAATTCAGCAGACGACGGAAATGGCGTTTAACACAAGAAAATGCATGCCGTATGCATGTTTCCCACGGCATGCACACTGTTTGACCAGTCTGTAACCTTTGTGGTTTTAATATATGTACGAGTCTATGATATTCATGTAATATACACATTTGTTGATTAAAGTTATGGAATACTTAAACGTTAGCCTACAAATTACCTGGATGTCTTTAACATCTTATTAACGTCCCTATCTGTTTTTGAGTATGTTATTTTTATGTGTAAAATGTATCTCTATTCTTCCAATGACCTAGACTATCATTTGAGAGTAAATTCAAGAAATTTCACATTTTGTGAAAATGTGCCAGTGCCGCTTTAAAATAGGCAAAATCTTGTGTATCATGTAGAATATCTCATGTTTAAAGGCAAGAAAATAAAAAAAGGTTAGTCTCACACTCAGCTTCAATTTTACCATATTTCTGTTTCTAAGGTTTCAATAGATTTTTAACATTTAACTGAATTTTGGCCACAAAGTGACCATATGGAACTCTTGCCCCCAATGTCAATATCTAATAATAGTCTTTTACATAATTCTCTACTTAAAAACCACACTCTCAATTATTTCCAAATTTTCAAAGTATACTCGCAGAATAGAATCTACCATTTTCTGAGTACCAATGATTAAATTTATAATCCTAATAGCCATAATTATAAATCATGTCTAACAACTAACACCCAACCAAAATTCAATTTTCACCACTATGATTCAATAATATATTTAAAAATTACAACAACAACAAAAAAACATGATTCATTCATGATTGAAATACTCGCAGAATAGACTCTACCATTTTCTGAGTACCAATGATTAAATTTATAATTCTAATATCCCTATAGTTATCAAGAATCCCCAACCAAAACTCAAATTTCAGCACTGTAATTCAATAATAAATTTAAAAATTGCAAAAAAACAACAAAACAAAACATGATTCATTCATGATTGAACGTGCAATTCCTTTTAAAGGAATTTTTATTCACCAAGTACAACAATCAACAATACTCTACTACTGAGTGATGTAATGATTGGAAGATAGATACCTCCAACTTATTTCAGTCAACAGTCAACCTAAAAGACTTGCAAGTCGCCTGGACATGCAGCCACGGAATTACAATTCCTCTTTGACATCAATCCAAACAATCTACTTACAGGAAAATGTCTGCTTCAATTCCACATACAAATTCCAGCCAACCTCAGTTAATCAACAAATGGCTCACAGCGACCGATAAGGTTCTGAACAGAAGCATCACAACCACTGCCAACATGAACCCACTGGCAACCCACAATTTACCAGCCCCCCCCAGTCCCCAACTAACCAGCAAATCCTCAACCAAGGAAAGCCGGAGAACTGTGAAATTCTAGTTTATGCCAGGACTCCACATCTTAAATATTTTAAAAGAACAATTTGATTTAAATTTGCAGTTAATGTACAACCTTCATTATGGTCTTATCTAATTTAAATAACACTTTCAGTAGATGCGGCAGTCCGGTAAGTATTTCCCACGGTATAGTCTGTGTCACAGACTGCGAAAGATATGATTTAAATTGGTACTGCGCGTGAGATTAACGTTATCAGTGGCTCATAGGGAATGTGTGTAAATGAAACTAAATCTCAAATATCTCCGTAAAAAGGGGTTCTATGAATGTTTTTTGCATCAGAGGGTCCGTTACTTTGTTTTGAATATGTATCGTAGTTGGGTCTGAACCTATGGAACCTAGCGAGAAAATTGAAAATTTTTATTGGGTACTTCGGTGCTAACAAACATGAAAAGTGAACACACAATCGCTATGGTCGTATGCATTTTTCCCACAATGCCTTTCAATATTTTTCCAGTCTTGAGAATTTTCAAACACTGGTTTCAATTTACGCCAACTTTTTTTTTCAATTTTGGAAACAGGATTACGTACTTACCGGACCGCCGTAGCCCAACTAATTCTAAAAATTAGCCAAAAAGTTACAAACTACGTGAGTACACTGTATGCTAATGTCGGATCCCTCGGACATTGCAAATCAGTTGTTCCGAACATGGAATTTCCTTTACAGTTCCAAAATTACATTTTTTATTTCAACATTACATCAGCCTAGAAGAACATTTTACCAGGCCAATGAAAGTAGTGTTAGAAACCTGCCAGCATCTTGGCAAAGAGGTTAGCGAAATAAATGCGAATTATTTTGTGTTTTGGTCTGGGATAAACTTGACAAAGATGGCAAAATCAGCTTCTTTTGGTTGTTTTCAAATGGCTTAAAAATTATGCTCCATCTTATCTAAATTTCATCTCAGTTTATGTATGCACCTCTAATGTTCATGCGTACGTAGTAGAGACTGGTTTTTCTACTGATTTTTAACTACCACTCCTCACTCCTATAGCAACGCGCCGCTTGTACACTGTCACAGCAATCGGTCTGCAATGGCGCATTGCTACACAAGCACAGCCCATTAGTAAATACAGCTCGGTGGCTCAGCCATAGCGACATGGTGTTTTAATCCATAATGCATGAGCGACACACTTCAGGTAGCAACCGTCCCATTTTTCTTGTTTTGTCCATAGTAACTGAATAGTTTTGAAAAATGAATGTCGACAAGTACAATGGCATGGTATATACCCAACTCATGTACAAAAAATCAGAACTCGAGATTATAGAGGCATCCTTAGAACACTCCCGTACAAGGTTAAGAATCTTTCTTTTATTACATGAACATAAATACTTTCATGTCTCATGTTTCAAAGTGAGTACTGTTATAATAGTTTGTCCTCTCGTATGTTGATTTTAATAGGCCCGATGCATCCCTGCATGTCGTAAGAGGCGACTAAAAGGGATCACTGCAGGTTCGGGGTTTAGAATAAGCCCGCTGTCCCCCCTTACATGTCGTAAGAGGCGACTGTAAGGGCAACTCGTCTGTTATTTGAACAGACGAGTTGTAATTAAATTAGATTCAGAGATATAATCAATTTAGTGCGATCCACTAAAATTAATTTTGTGCCACTTTTAGTTTCGTGTATGGGCAGAGATGTTTTGAGTACTGTGCCATGCTGTCTTAAAGCTCACAAAAGATTGCCACTTGGCAAAAGAAACAATACCCAGCTTAAGGTACACAAAGAAAGTCTAGTTTTCTCAACACAAGCTTTAATAGAGTCAATGAGTTTAATGAGAAATATTTTCTTTTCATAATAAACAAACATTTATTGCATGTTTCAATGAAAAAATTGGTATCTGTTAAAATCATGCCAGAAGGAATTTGCAATCAAAACACTCCAAATCCATAGAATCCATAAAATATTGCACTATCTTTGTGCATTAACTTGAATTTGGATGGAAAGTATCAAAGTGTTGGTAGGACTACTTTTCATGATACTTCAAGACCTTAAAAACTTTCTCCTCCAAAGTAAATTGTGGTTGCTGATTCTCTTCTAGCAAACAAGAGTATGTCGAATGTTATACACTTTATCTTAAAACCAGAACTTACTGAAGATCATTTCCACTATTGCGTAACGATTTTTGCATCTTTTAACGTTTCTTTATGAAGTTAACACCTTCTTTGAATTTCATATCGGTTCAAATGTGAATTAAACTTTCACCTTCGCACTCAACCAGAAAGTGGCACAAAACTTAATATTTTTTTGTTCCGCAGTATATAACCAACTGGAGATATCTCTGATTGAAAGACGCAAATGAGAGGAAACAAATAGTATGGAAAGCCTGGTCTTTTTTCTTTAATATGATGCTAAAATTTTAGTCTTTTCTTTACCTCATGTTTGATTCATATGCATTTAATTATACATTGATCTCATCAATATTTAATTACCTTTCATCTGACGCCAAAATATCCAATAGCTTATCCAATAGCAATGGACCATAACACAAGAACGAAAAAGACTTTGTGTGCTATGGCAATTCACGGGGGAACTACGACTTGTTGACACCAATAATATTAACAAAAATTTAAAAAAAACACACGGGTTGTGCAATTTCAAAAAAAAGTTGCACATTTAAGAGAAAACTGTATATAAAATCTCTGAATAAACCGTTTTAATTTTAAAAATCACGCCGGTAATTATTTCTAGATCGATGATGTCAATGCAATATTAAAAAAAGCCACTCATCAGCTTCAGCCAATCACGGAGCCTGTATCATAACAAAAGTACCAAAGATTCGACGCAAACGCCAACATTTGGTCCACAAGATTCAAAAGACGATTCGACCCTCGGGGAAAACTTCAACCTCTTTGGATGCTTTACCTTTCTGTTATTTAAGAAATTAAAGGGTTTGCGTGTCATTATGGGCCGGGAATAATGTGTCCGAGGTCAGAAAAACTAAATAATGGGGGAGGCGCAGCGAGAAGCCACATTATTTGAAAGTTTGCCTAGGATACATTATGAGCCCATAAATGACACTGGCAAACCCTTTATCTATTCTTTACCTAAAACGCTTCATTTACAAGAAATATATGGTGATCATTCTATTGCACGAATAATGGGCAGTAAATGACCAATCAGAAATGCTGCATTTTCAATAATGGGGCAAGCAGAGGTAATAGAATATTAGAATAAATTATACCACCTATAATCTCAATAAAAGGAAATGAGTAAGGATAAAAATAGGGTACGTAGACGCTGGAAGTGGGACACCAGCTACATAATTCCTCCCCATCAAGAACCAAAATCTGGAAAACATGATTACTGCGCGGCTAACAAAATCTACGTGAATTGGCCACATTCTGCTTTAATTTCATTAACTCAAAAATGGATTTATTTGGTTTTTAGACAGGCTTATAATTTCAACGGTCAACGCTGACCGCCAATTAGTACAAAAAATCTTAATTAGTGCAACTGTTAATAGAAAAAATAATGAATTTTTTTGGCAGGAAAAGTAGAGAAAGTTAAGTCATAATTTTACTCTACCATGACATAATTATTTTTATGATGAAGTTGCAAACGTATCTCATGCAAATACTTCTATCAATAGTACGCCAAAATTAGCTAATTAATTTGTTTGCATTATTTTTGAAACATTTAGAAGTGGTAACAGATTAAATCATTATAATAACTAAATGATAAAATTACCATTTTTAATAAAATTATAAAACTCACAGTAGAAATCATTAATTGTATTAGTAAATTGCTCTGTTTATAAATTGATATAGAAATGTGAAATTTTCGGTTGTTACGAAGCACGTGAAAAGCAAAAAAAAAAAAAAAAACAGTTTAGGCGTAAGTGTTCTGCTAACCCGGTTGATATTTTGTTTTATCAGCGGTGTCAAGGCTTATGGCAATCACATTAAGTCGCACCTTTTTTTAGATTTCTTCTGTTTTATTTTTTTAAGTATATAAAATGCATTGATCCAAAGGTTATGAGAGGGCAGAATATTTTTAACTTAACACCATATGAAGGGTCATAAGGCCAACAAATATCAAGTTTGTTTCCAGTTCCAAAAATCTAACTGCGCTTTTTTATTTTTTTAAAGGATTTTCCCCAGAAGAAATGCTAAAATCAATCAAAATGGCAAGTCAACGTTGCAAATCATATTTTCCTGTCAAATTATTAGTTATAAGAATTATCGATTTGGGATCATTTGAATGGTTTTTTTAATGACAGTTTCTATCTCTGAGGCAGTAAGTCTAAAAAGTGCAAATTTTCTCAGTTTATCAAAATTTTAAAAAACATGGTAAAATGGCTCCAAAATCAAAATGCGGTGGCCTACTGGAAACAAACTTGTTGTTTTTTTCTTTATTTCTTTTTTGCTAAGAACAACAAATACTTGCAATTACTTTATCGAAAATAAAAAAAGAGCTTTCAAATTGTGAATGGGCGGACAAATTACATTTTATTTTTTTTGTCAAAAATGCCATTTCGTAACCGCCCACGGCACAACTAGGACATACTTTTAAATAATTTAGTTATTTGTCCAAATCCAAGATCCAAAATTCTTACTTTAGAAGATTATGGTGATTTTTTTATCTGTATAAATTATTGTAAATAAGTACCAAAATAGTCTTGTGGTTCCGGTGGTTTTAAGTTTATTTTTTCCCTCCTGACAGCAGGGATGGGGGGTTCTGGTCCTGGAACCCAACACCTAATTAATAATAACTCATCATCGGATTCTATGGTGGTTGTTTTTAATGTACTAAACGGGAAGCGAGAGTCTTGTAGTACATTAAAATATTACTGAAATCATAAGCTAATCTGCAAGAAAAAAAGTGCCTCACAATTTTTTTTGGGGAGGTGGAAAATGGATATTACCCCTTTCTAAGGATTTACTGCAATAAATGCCCATATTTCAAAATTTTGTCATTTTAGCAATGTTTGGTCAGTTTTCAAAAATTGAACGCATGGTATGTGTGATGGATTTCTCATAAAAAAAACCCTTGTCTAAAGTTATCAAAGGAAAAAAAAAATACGACCCATGTGTAATGATAAAAAAATTGTGGTTGGTTTCTGGTGGCATAAACCGATAGGTTTATTCTGAAGAGTGGAACTGTGAAGGGCAAACCCCAGTTTCAGCTGGAAGGTATGACAAGAAAAAATATACTTGACTCCAAGAAAAAAGAGTCCTGGAGTAATGGATATGCGGCAAATAAGTCTGAAGAAAACTGCATTTCGCACGCTGGAACCTTTTGACAGGTCCGTTGTCCTTTCATTTGGAAACACTTTTAAGGCACTATAATATATGTGTGTTGTTTAAGAGGGTACAAAACTAGAGAGCCCAACTTCCCGGGTTTTCTGCTAGCAAATCTCTTGATTTTCCAATATTGGGAAATAAAATAAGTAAAAAAGAGAACAATAAAGTAAGGAAGACAAGATGGCCATATTTTCAAGGGAATCAAAGAAACTAATTGAAAGATTTTCAATTTATAAAGCTGTTTTTCATTTTTAAACTGCATGGTTTCCGACATCGTTGTTCTCACGACTAGGATAGTTTTTCACTTAACATTAATATTTTTATTTAACCATTTAAACTGCTGTAATGCTAAATGTCTTATGAAGGTATTTTAGTTTAACTACTTAACTGCAACGTTGCAAAGGGATAAAACCAAAACCAAAAATGTATTGTTATAGCAGTTTTTTTTTTGAAGTTTTAAAGCTTTAAAGTTTAGTCGTTTGATCAGAGGGTGTTTGAGAGTTCAATCCCACAATGCAACCAGTTTTGGGAAATTCACTCAATGGGTCATGTGATCACAAAAAATCCTATCTTAACAATTAAAAACCCTGACTTACACACTCATTTAGCCCACAAAGTGTTAGTACTTTAGGGAATTTTTTGTGTGATTATGAAATGGATTGTGGGGTTCTTAAACTTTACTTTTGGAACACTTTATCCTAAGTACTGACATGTGTTTAGTACAGTATGAATATGCACATTTCAGGCAGTAGGGATTGATCAAAAACACCCTCTGGGCCTTATACTTTGCATGTTACTTAAAAAAAATACACTATACGGACTTAGTTTATACAGGACGTTACTTAAATGGGGCTGTCGACGGCGGAGCTCTATCTAACATGAAAATAAGGAAATCCTTGGCCCCTGGCTTGTAAACACCCTTGCCCAATATCAAACGTTCTGTACCTGGTGTTCTTTTAATCATCTTTTCGAGTTTTTAAATTATTTGATCGGAAGTTGTAAGACAATTCTCGCAATATAAATAACAGTATTAATATTCTTTCACCCATTCTCAAACTTTGACAATGTTACACCAAAGATTTTATGCAAAAATTCCCAATTTCTTGGTTTACCATAGAATATAATAAAAGATGTGTTTAGAAACTGCACGATACAGTAAGGATGGGCGGGCGAAACGTACAGGAGGAGGGAGCAATAGAGTAGCCGCATCATTTCAGTTACAGAGACTTGCTTATCATGTCATAAAGACATGCTTAGCCAATCTGAATTCCAAATACTCCAAATCTAAATATTAGTCCAAACAGTGGCAGGTAGCTACCGGGAAGTGCAGGGGGAGTACCCTCCCATCCACACTTTCAAGAGCATAAGAAAGTTGCGTTGTAAAATAATAAAATGGCTGTTTAAAAACAATTTATAGTCCATTTGTGTACTAAATTAGAAATGGTTAGTAACCAATAAATACTAAATTGATTTCCCTAAGGGGGCAGGGAGTGCCCCTCCCAGCGACACTTTCAGAGAATAAAGAAATGCAATGGTAGTAACTAAAATCCTAAAGTGATTTCACCTAACCGCCCCCTCCTATAGGCCTATGGTCAGGGATTTGTATTAACATTTAGCACGGAGATGAAAAAATCTTCATAACCCCAGGGCGGGGGGCGCAGCGCCAGGGTTAAATAAAATCATAGGAGGGAGAAACACCATAGGGGGGGGGAGAAGCGAAACAGTACAAATGAAACTCATTTTGGTAAAAAAACCTAATTTTTGCACAAAAAAACCTGTTTTTCCCTAAATTTTTGAAATCTCAGGGGGGGGGCGGATGCAACCTGCCACCCCCTGGCGCCAAGCCCTGGACCCTAACCCTATTATACCATGACCCCAAAAAATCCTACTACACCATTTACAAATGCACTGCCATAAATAAGTGGTGATTATTAAGGCTGATCAGGAGATTTCCCCATGAGGCGCACTAATTTTCAAACATATCATGTTTTTTGCCGCTTATACACAATGCTTGTCCACATACTAATCACTGTGTGAAATAACTAAGCTCACTTCGAAGTCGTTCATATAGAATCACAAACTTAGTTATAAAATTCTGGACGCCGGACTTTTTTATTATACACAGTTATCCTATGTGCACTGTTTTATACTGTGCATACATGTTTACTGCATGAAAACGAACAAGTCCGATTTAGCTCTAACTTTTGGAAATAAGCATCTTAGGTTATGATCTTTAGTTTTATAGATGATTATTGTATTACTCACAAACAAATTATGATATTTCGAAAAAATCGCTGTAAGCCAGCGTTAATACGTTTTTATGGTATGCCTAACTTTATAGTAGATGAAAATTTAATCAGGTTTTACTCAATTTGGTTTTAAACGAATCACATTTAACTCTTTTGTTATTTTCAGCTAAAAAGGTAACAATTTACAAACTAGCTCCGTAATATTAGGTTCTTTTTTTTAAATAAGATTATCATTGTTCGGTGTATAAAATTTTACAAACCACGCTTTATCCTGGCCGCCCCTCCCCTGGGTCGTACGTTATGTTGGGGGCTGCTCCTTTGGTGTCCTTTGAAAACAGGACTTTCTTATCATTTCTTATAGACAGGTAGTTGATTTTGACAATTTCGTCTGTGAAGTTGTGCATATTTAAAGGAAACTGGCACATTTGAAAAAATAGTGCGCCTCAAGATTTTTCAAAATCGATATTTTTGCATTGGTTGTAAAGCTTTTATATACAAAAGCCCTTCACCCGAAATGATTAAGACAAATCAGCTTCTTTATTGGGTAAACGGACGATTTTTGTAATTTAGCGTCGGGCCTGGCGACGCGAAATTCAGCTGACGACGAAAATGGCGTTGTTTAACACAAGAACACGAAGCCGTTTGCATGTTTCCCCACGCTAGGCACACTGTTTGTTGACGGTCTAAACCTTTGTGGTTTTTTAAGTCAGTGTAGTAGAGTCGAAATATTCATGTAATATACACATGTTTGTTGATTACAGTTATGGAAAAACTTAAAAATTAGCCTACAAATTACCTGCATTATTCTTTATACTCATATCAATTCCCTATCTTGGGGTATGTTATTTTTATGTGTAAAAATATTCTCTGTTATCCCATGGCGCTAGGACTATCCATTGAGAGCAAATATTCAAGAAGAAAGAAAGAATTCATATTTGTGAAAAATGTGCCAGTGCCGCTTTTAAACGATCCCAAATTTATGCTAAATGTGCAACTTTCACAATTGCAAACACCCCGGGAGATTTACAGGATGTTATCTAGTTTCTATTACTGCAAATGGATCTTAGTCCACTCATGCCATATAATTTTTTTCTGAAACGTTTATACCGTTGCTTGTCAGGTCAGCAATTTTGTGCTTTTAATCTTAAAATACAAATTTTGATAATTTTGTTATAAAAAGTGACATTTTTGTAAAAAAGGGCATTTTCACCCCCATGTCCAGCGAGTTGGCGAGTAAGAAATGGATTTTTTTGAATTCTACAGAACATTCTGAATAAGATAGACCCTGTAAGACTTTTTGCAACCAGACATTGTTGATTTTGAAATCAAGTCAGCGGAGGGACTACAAGGGCAAAGATCTTTTATACTTTGCCAGTTACCACAGAACCCATGTCAACAAACTGCATGGTACCATGGCTACCAGCCAGTTACTAGTAAGTTCAGTGCTTACTCTAAACCAAGAGTAGACACAAGGGCTAGCAGCATATCAGTGAGTTGATATCAGGAGTGATTCATGTTGAGTTGGTTGGTGGATGTTGTCCTTAGGTAAACATGATCCTAAAATAACTTACAACCTAAAAATTGAAATTTAAATAAATGCTACTGGTTTTAAGTGGGTGATCCCGAATTATGGTCCAATTTTCTGATGCTTTCCATCACAAGGAAGCATATCAACAAAAAACATTGATTACAAATTTGAGGTGTTAAATATTGGTCCAGCGCATGGATAGTAGTAGAAAGTAAAAATGTGCTTACTAAAATTGGCCCATAGGACGGGTGTGTTAATAAATGTGGTTATCCACATTTGGAGCATTTTTGTTCATAAAATCAAAAAGAAAAGAAACATTTCCTGACCTAACATTCACGGGGGTAAATGAGAAAAATATGAACTTTTTTTCTAAGATTCAAAATCTTCATTTTGATTTGATAGAGAAAAGTGGGGGGGGGGGGGATGAGGTTGTCCATCAGGTCCCCCCACTTTAATTGCTAAAATTTAAATAGTATTGTAGTACACACATGAAGCGGGCCAGCGGCGTGGTGAAGTTTTGAATTGAATCACTTCTAAATTCGATTGTTCGGAGGAGAAAAAACCATAGTAAAGAGTTGGTGTATATGATGCTTGTTTTGAGAAGTACAATTTTTTCTTCCAAAAGGGGTCGCACAGGCAGTTGTTCGTGCATGCGTAAGAGGTAGTAACAAAGCTGTATTAAGGATTGGTCATGACATTCAGGCAATCACAAAATGTATCTTCTTTCTCAAACCAAGAGAAGCCTGCATTGAAGGTTAAATGATTACTTATAACGCGCAGACAAAAATGTGGAAATTAAGGGCTACAGATGTGCTTTTCCAAGGTAAAAATGTGGTGGTAATTGTCGCGGAAAGCCCCCTCTGATCACGCCATTGGGTCGTGCCAGCATGGGTAGACGATGTCTTAGGCAGAACCGTCCCTGGTATTTCAAGCCAGGGAGTGAGTTGCCCCCCCCATGCATGTGTGCATGTGCTTGCTTTGTTTGTCATCCACGTGATGTCTGTGAAAGTTAACAGATATATGCTTTATGCCTGAGGTAGGACTTTATACAATGTTGCTGCATTTGGGTGAACATGTATGTAACAAAATAGTTCAACAAATGCAAAAAAAATTAAAAAAATAAGCGTGGCATATGGCTGCTAATTTTAATAATGATAAAAAGTTTTCTGCTTAGGCTAATGAAGATGAATATGTAGTATAAAATTCTAACCTTGTTGATAAAGAATTCAAACAGTGTATAAAATCATATAAAATTGCTCTTCTTTTTTATGGTATCAAACAGAAAGAGCAGTATAAAAGAAGGGAAAGCCAAGCACAGGTGGAAGCTTTGAAGAGTGCTGCTACTGGTTACCTAGGAGTGGATACATCCAGACACCAATCATTGCCCACCATCAGAACCTATGAATACCCATCACCATCCAATGGACATGACTCAGACAGTGGCATCAGGTAAGTAATAACTTTAAGCCTATAACTAACAAACTCCAAAATCAGTCTACGTAATCTATATATTAAAGGTGCAACAAGAGATTTCACATATCAGGTGTCCCTAAAAAATAGAAAGTACTGATTTTTGCCCTGATGTAAAGTTTTCCATCCTAAATATCCCTATCTGAAAGGATTAAGCTGAGAAATGTGTCTTTGGTACAAAAATTTTGAAATTTCTAATTTCGTATAGGAGCAAATACAAAATTCAGCATATGTTTTATATTGAAATGTAAGCAAATCAAAATCGCCTTTTTCTCTCTTTTAAGCCATTTCTGTAGCCAAATACAAGGTGGGAAATCTATTGAGTGTCTGATCTATATGAAATCACTATTATGACACAATATTTGGGTTCTTCAAAATCTCTCGTTGCATCTTTAATACCATCCCCTGTGGGTTCGGGGTTTAGAATAGACCCGATGTATCCCTGCATGTCGTAAGAGGCGACTAAAAGGGATCCCTGCGGGTTTGGGGTTTAGAATAGGCCCACTGTCCCCCTTACATGTCGTAAGAGGCGACTATAAGGGGCAACTCGTCAGACGAGTTGTAATTGGTCCCCTGCCAACTTTTGTTGGCGAAGGGGACTATAGAAATGCTAGCTGTCCGTGTGTTTGTGTGTGTGTGCGTCCCTCGCGATATCTTTGGAACTAAGCAAGTGTGGAAGTCCATCTTCGCAACATAGATGTATCTCAAGTAGGTGGTGGGTGGGATAAAATGTGATTATAATGGCAATTCTTCTGACCAAGTCTAGTGATTATAGTGATTATAGCAATTGATTTGTGGCAAAAGAAGGAATTTATAGATTTTCAAAGAATGCCCCTTTAATCAGCCCATGTGACCTTTGACCCCAAAGCGTGAACACCCCATAAGGGCCTTGGTTCAGCAGTTCTTCTACGGCGGTCCGGTAAGTACGTATATCCTGTTTCTAAAATTGAAAAAAAAAGTTGGCGTCAGCTTTTGAAAATTCTCAAGACTGGAATAATACGAAAGGCATTGTGGGAAAAATGGATGCGCCCGTAGAGATTACGTGTTAACTTTTCCATGTCTGCGAGCACCGAAATACCCGACAAAAATGTTCAATTTTCTCACTAGGTTTCTATAGGTTCAGATTCAACTACGATAATATTCAAAAACAAAAATAAGTAACGGCCCCTCTGATGCAAAAATCTCCATAGAACCCCTTCGTTTTCTGGAGGTATTTGAGATTTAGTTTCATTTGCATGCATTTGCTATGACAGACTGATAACGTTAATCTCTCGCGCAGTAC
This sequence comes from Ophioderma brevispina, assembly GCA_023653785.1. Taxonomy (NCBI): domain Eukaryota; kingdom Metazoa; phylum Echinodermata; class Ophiuroidea; order Amphilepidida; family Ophiodermatidae; genus Ophioderma; species Ophioderma brevispina. Next base: position 7,465 of record JAMKCH010016761.1, on the reverse strand, counting down.
TAATTTAGATAATATCTTTCGCAGTCTGTGACACAGACTACACACTTTCCGGACCGCCGTACAGTTCTTCTGACCAAGTCTTGTGATTATAGCCAGGGGAGGGCGGCCAAGAATTCCAAATTTCAGACGTTGCCATTGTTTTATCACGTAAAAGCGTAATCTTGACGAAAAATTCTGAATTTTTTATATGTTGTCAAGGAATATTTGAAGAATCAACTCCACTGGAAGGGTTATTTCTGATTTTTTTTGTATGAATAACGAACGAGGATGAGGTCGTATGTTGGTCATGGGAACACCCATGACCGACCCACATCAAAGCACCCAAATTGGTTTGTGGTTTGCACTCAGTATCGCTGTAATTTCTTTTGACATTTTTGGTTAGTTGCTATAATAATGAGGCTTGGCCGCCACCGCCTAATTATAGCGATTGATATGTAGCACAAGACATTTATACATTTTCAAAGAATGCCCCTTTAATCTGTTCACGTGACCTTTGATCCAAATCTGTTAACATCCCATATGGGCCTTGGGTCGGTGGTTCTTGTGAACAATTTTTCCGCAATAGGCCTTGTACTTCTCGAATGAGAAACATTTTCCGAAACTTTAACCTTGAAAAACATGGGCAGAATTCAGGACTGGTAGGAATCTCCATTTCTTCAAAAAGGCGACACAAAATAAGCAGCTCTGAAATGTTGAGTTTCACACCATTTCAAAAATCCCTGTAACATAATTATTTATTCAAATTTAGTCTCATTCTCAGGTATTGTGGACCACATGTATCAACTTCACAAGGTAACATCTCAAATTGTACAAGCGAATACCGTGCTCATTGCCAGTCAATTGGCTGGTCATACTCGCAAAGATGTTTGACCTCGGTTTCAATCATACAGTTACCAGGTTATGCCGGGGTAAAATCAGAAAATCAGAATATCAAACTCCTACAAAAAAGTAATGCTTCGATGGCTTACATATTTTTGCTACATCTATATATTATAGCCCTATTTTCAAAAAGACGAATTTTAATACTAAAGATGATTGCCACACGTTGACAAATTTTACCGCTTTTTACCTCGTTAACAACCATTCCAACCAGAATTTCCTGAACATCAAATGAAAGATTGATTCCTGAGCTAGGTAAAGTTCCGTGTACGTGAAGGTGAATATTCTTTATTCAGCCAAGGAATCAAGCTTTCATTTGATGTGCATTAAATTCAGGTTGGTTTTGTGGTTTCCATTTTATGAAATGATATATACTGCATCAAAAGATTTATTTTGTTTTTTGTAATATGTGATAGATAATGCAAATTTTCCAAACCCTCTTAACGCCCATCTGTAAAATAACTGGTACATTTGTGGACAAGAAAATAAAGTTGCTCTGCGTAACCGCTGTCAGACTGTTGCAACAAAGGCTACACTCCACGTATGAAAGGAGCAGGCTTGTGTCGATTCTCTCTCTCTCCCTTCACAAGCTTGTTACATTTGTAGAACAAAGGATAGTATGGATAATATTTCATACTAGGCGGTCCCCGGGTTTCGTGATCACCTGAGTTTCGCACTCACCTGAGTTTCGGGATCACATGACTTTCACGATCACCTGGCTTGAATGACCCTCAGGTTTCTTTTGACCTTGAATGACCCCTGGTGACCTTGTTGTGACCTTTAACATTTTTGGCATCAACAATCAACCCGGCCCACCAAGTTTCACCAAAGTTTACTCCATTTGACCTCCTTTGAACTTGAATGACCCCTGATGACCTTGTCATGACCTTCAAGATTTTTGGCATCAACAGTCAACCCCACCCAAGTTTCATGTCCATACACCAACATTTACCCCATTTGACCCCTTGATGGCTTTTGATCCAATAATCAATACAAACTCGGTCTTAAGACGGTCAAGGGGCACCTGCCCACCAAGTTTGAGGAACGTGCGACCCTCGGTCTCTGCGGCAGACAGACAGACAGACCACTGGTATTAATATGTAGTGAGTGAGTGAGCATTAAAATTTAATGACAACTCAATAGGGCCGTCGTCGACACACCTTATGTCGACATTCATGTCGCGACAAGCCATATTGCGACATGTCGCCATATTTTCTCCCAAATCGACACGGGCGACATACGAAACCGGGGCAAAATGACTAAGTATCGCCTCCAAAAAAATGCAATTTTCCACCTAGCAATCTACTTTTCTTACCCATTTGAGTACTATTTTAAATTCTGATTCCATGTTTTTGTATGCCAACAGCACAAATATGGTGAAGAAGTTTGAACGGTTGCCATGGCAACACTGAATATAATTTTGGGACGCTCCATAGGATCACGTACAGATCCTGGCCATAGTAATTGTGTACGAAACAAACTATGTCAAATACTTTCTATTTTTTGTATATAAATGGGGGGCAAATTGTCATTTTGAATTTCTGATTGTCTTGGTGCCGTGAACCTTTGACCCCTGCTAATAAGCATACTGAGGTCAATGTGTTCCGAGAAAAATATATTTGAAAAAGGCTCATCATACCGACCATTTTGGTCATATCATTTTGCTTGTATTCCAAAGAACCTAATGTGCTGTAATTGCAATAATCATAATATTGTATTGTAATAATGAACGCCATGTCCCCCTAAAGCACACTTAGCAACAATTTGGTGACGCTTCATTTATGCCAAGGCCATATTTGAAGACACCAACACTGTCTAGCACTGGCGTCATCTGCTACACCTAGTTTATTTCGTGGTGTGATTCCTTTACAAATAGGATTTTTACCTCTGTCTCTTGCTTTTCCTTTCTTTTATTTCCTTCTCTGCCCGGTTTGTTTTGTTTAACTTCACTTCTAGTTCCTTTTTCTTTCTTTTCTCTCATCTGGCTTTCCCTCCTCTCCTCCCCTTCTCTCATACCCTCTGTCCATTATTCTTTCCTTGTTTTTCTCCCCTCTCTCTTTCTATATCCCTCAACATCTTCCCCTCTTCAACTACATTTTCTCTCCATTGTGCCTCTCCTCTCTTGACCAACTCTCCCTCTCGCCCAGGTTCGTGCTAAAATGTGCGGTGGGCCCACATTGCCTTTTTCTATGAATGCAGCGCCAAAAATAACTTTTCCTGTCATTTTGGGGGCACGCGCGCCCAGAAATAATCGCCTACTTCCGTGTCATCCAAGGTCGAGCGCTATCGTTTGCTTAAAATACGTAACGTAATATGTATAAATCTTGTTTTCTTTCCATAAGATAAGAGCCTAAGTAATATTGTGATCATACAAATACGCGTTACAGTCAAATTATACAATGTGTCCCCCCAAAAAAGCAACACTTGTGTCAGCCGCAATAAGTTTTTGAACAAAACACATGATTACTTGTTCTTATTGTATGTAGATAGCACTGTTAGCTAACAATCCCGAAAAAAAATCATAGTGATTAGAGTCAATAGTTTTTAAATATGACCCCAACAATCAAGTAACCCCGCGGACCCATTTTACAAAATGAAGGAGTTTTTTTGGTTTTTTTTTGGTAACCACAAACTGGCAATGAAGAACAGAATGGCAAAAACAATATTGATTGAAATCACATTTACTTGACTAAATTTTCTTGAAGAACACTTCACTGGGTCAAATAACTGCATTTCACATATTATTTATTTAATGATATGATAAAACATTAATTTATAGGTGATAAAACTCACGTTTGAAGACGATATAAAACTATGACCAATCATAGACAACCTCCACATTACATAAAATGATAAATGCGTTGGGCTGTAACTTGCTTGTACGTAAATAATGTTACATTCTTCAACTTGTATGAAATTAAACATTGTTTTCAACACAAAACGCATTAACAATATCAGTATATTATCATTCTGTCGTGAATTTTGGGTTAAGATACTCTTTGTGTGCCGCACAAAATGAGATAATTGATTAGCTCTAATCCATGCAGTCTAATTTGGACAATACAAATAGTTTTGTTGATCATACATTCCTAAGTCCTCTTTTAATTGTGTTAAAATGCATGTTTATTAAGTGTTATTCACCAATCGAAAACATTCATATTTAATATCTGTTTCATTAGCTTGCTTTAAAAAAAAAGATATTCATATTGGTTGGTTATGGGCACAAAAGTCCGTGCCGTATTGTAGTTAATAGCGCCTCAATTTGGTTAAATGGGTCTGCAGGTTACTTAATTGCTGGGGTACATTTTCTTAACAAATATTGACTCTACCTTTACAAACTTTTCAGGGACATTAGCTAACAGTCCCAGGCTTACCTTACAGCAAAGGTAGTCCTCATGCATTTGTTCAATCTTATGGGCGCCTGTCACCAATGGTTGCGTTTTTTTTGACACACGGTACACATACCTCTGCACTTATATCTATAGTGGATGCAGTACTTAGTCTATAAAACGAGAGTTGTTTCCGTAAATAAAAAATGAAAGTTATGCACTTGATTTTCCGAAGGAGACTTCTATACCTAGGTTACCTATACGAACGTGTACTACATCCATGAAAAAATCTCCATTCCACATAGTGGATTGTTGAGGATAAAAATCACTGGATTTTCAACAACCCCTGTTTTTTTTAAAAAAAAAAGCCCAGTTTTTTTCAATTTAGGGGGGTTCAGGGCCTTTGACAGTGGCGAACGGGCCTGCCCGCGCTGAGGGGGCAAATTTCCCAGTCTTGGGAACTTTCCCTCTCAGGGTGGTCAAAAGGCCAATTTTCCCCAGTCAAGGCTAAAAATCGGCTGATTTTTAGAATGATTTTTGCAATTTTTTTTCCCGGCCAAAGTCGTCGGGGGAAACCGGCCCCCTGCCCCCCCCCCCCCCCCGCTGTTACGCCACTGGCCGTTGAGAACACCGTGTTTTTTAAACGTCCCACTAACCCTGGTGAGGGGTAGGTGTTCCAGGGAGGGGGAGAAGTTTCTCGGGGAGGGGTGGGGGGTGGTTTGCAGGGGATGGGTGGGGTGTGGGGAGGCGACAGTTTGGGTGGTCGAGGTGAGGGTGTCGGGCTAGCAATATCATTCAAGAAGGGCTTCAAAAGGGCAAAAGTTGAGCAATTAGTGCTTGTGGGACAATTAAAAGGGATTTTGGTTAATTAACTATGCATAATTGCTGTATCGCTGAAATGGTACATTGGAATGCCAGGGGGAGGGTGTGGTGTCTCGGGGAGTGGTGGGATTATTGGGAGGGTGGGTGGGTATCTTGGGGAGGGGTGGGGTGGGGTAATCTTGGGGAGGGGTGGGGGTGTGGTAATCTGGGAGGGGACGGGCGGGGTGTCAGGAGGGGGACGGGAGATTTTCGTGGGGGGGACGGGAAGATTTGTCTGGGAGGGGACAGGTGGGGTTTGGGAAAGGGGGGAACGGGTTGGGTGTTGGGGAGGGGGACGGGTGGGTTTCATTTGTAGACTTATACATTGTAGACTTTGCATTTATCGCATGTTAGTGAATCGCGACATTCGGTGCGGACATATTTTACGCATCGCTGTAATTGAGTTTGCCTTGTTTGTGTTCCAAAAAGCTTCGAGCACAGCTGTTTGAAAGTCTCATTTATTAGTAAAAAACAAAATAACACACAAATATCACCGGTGGCACACTTTTGATGACTAAGTTGGAGTATTTATGCCACTACTACATCCTGTGTAATTTTATGAAATTTCATTGTGGGCAAATATGCTTTTTCATAAAATCTAGTTTTTACACGTCTTTCTATGGAATAGGCATATAAGAGGGACTATAACAAATACAAATTATACCTTTGTAGGCCTATATGGCAAGATTCCCGCATACGATTTTTTCTGATGTTGCGGAGGTAATAGGTCTTGCATGTCTCTAACTTATACAGTTTGTCAAAATTGTGTCGCCCTTGCTTGAAATTGCTCTAAAAATAAAGAACAATTTGCAATGGAGCAACAAGCTTGCGAGACCCCTTAATGCCTATTATTTAAAATTTAAATAATGTGCCCATGCCTACTAGTGAAGTATAGAATTTGTACAAGAGACCGACCATGTCCATTACATATTGGTGGTCAGATCTGAGTCCAGAGTTTTTTTCAACAGGTTGGATATATTTGGGAGGGAAAAGATGAGACAAAAGGCCAAGGCTAAGACAGTACCATCTCAACTAAGGTCATCACCCTCCGTGACAACATTCCGCGTGTGATATTTACCTATCTACACTTATTCCGGACAAAGTTCTACTATAGATCCAAGTCTCCAGGCGAAATTGGTTAACTTGGTTGCCGAGGCTATCAACCTATACCGAAGGCAAGTCCGCCAAGCCACACCGACTATTCATCCCGACAAAGGGCCATTCTTTACGGAGAATCCGAGTGGATTAAGTGATTATTTACGGCTGGCTGGGCAATCTACTCCATCTATTCATAGTACTCAGGAAGATTATCAATGCTTGGGCCCGGCTATGCCTTTATTCCACGGGTTGAAAGACCTCCAGCCACTCTGCGTTAATCCAGCCATTGTTATGGATATCATATAAGCCCAGTTACGGCTCCCATGGTTAAACTATTACAAAGCCAACCGGGCTTTCCCAGTTGGTGTGTTGCTATTTGCGAAGATTTGATAGAGTTAGCAACAGATGGTGATGGAAATTCTAATACTAGTTCTACCCCTCATAGTGACCGTATCCTACCTTGGGTTAAGTCGTCCCACCCGGCTTCCAGTTCTTTGAATTGAACTTAATGTTGCCGATAAGGATACTGGCCTCTGTGCTGCTACCACCCCAATTGCACTACGGTTTCAACTCCCGTTGTTATAGATTATGGACACTCATTGGCTCCAGATGAGACTTTATATGACGATGGCGGGGTGAAATACTCTTTCATCGAGGGTCCGAGTATTACATCAACGACTCCCATTAATCTGCGAGTCATTGAGGTGGAGGTGTATCATGAAGAAGGTAGAATTCCTGTATGGCCAGTTTCCAGTGTTCATTCTACTCAAGTTCTGCCATTCCTGTTCGCAGACTCGCCCGTCCAGCCATCAACGTCTGGCTTCCACTGTTCATCCTCCATCTAAAGACTGTCCATCTTCCAGTCCTCGTTCATCAGCGGGGTTTCCGGAGAAGATAGAGCTGGGTTCCGGCCGTTCCAGACATCGTTCATCATCCATAGGTTGCAGTCCAGTACATAGAGCTCTGCAGGTTAGCCGACGCAAGCGGCGTTCGTCTAGAGAGAGTGTAGAGTGTGTTCCGGTTCAAGTCAGCCCAAAGAAAGTTTCATCTAAGAGGTATACTTCTCAATGTGTCGCCTTTCATCAGACTATGAAGATTCCAGTGATAGACGCCATTTCTCTTCCCCTTCACCTAGAAAGTCTCATAGGCGTCACAAAAGAAATGTCACACAGCTGTTTGACCCCATACAAATTGTCTCTTTATTTTGCGAACAATAATGTTACAGCCCCAATATTAGCAATAATTTATTTGCATTTTGAGTAAATTAAGTCATAAATGAGCACATAAAATAATTGTAA
>JAMKCH010016760.1:0-24656 GCA_023653785.1 Ophioderma brevispina | reverse complement strand
GTGAATGGCCCAACCGTTTAAGGTTGGCTATCATGGCTATAGCGCACATCATACCACAAATACACAGACTAAAGTTTTATATACTAATCCCCTCAATTCATACCTCCACCTACAAAAAAAGTAGAGGCTATTCCACTATCAACTGGAATCTAGTATAGCATGGTTCACCATGGTCAAACATGGTAGAACTGTACTTGACCATGGCCAACTGTGCTTTGACCATGGTCAACCATAGGTTTGAGAAATGGCACCCCAGTCCAATCTATGTATGACCATGGTTGAACCTATGGTTGACCATGGTCAATCATGGGTATTTTACCATGGTTGACCATTGTCAATGAACATGCTTTAACCATGATAAACCATGGTTAACCATATGATCAAGCATAGGTTGGACTGTGGTGCCATTTCTCAAACCTATGGTTGACCATGGTCAAAGCATGGCCAAGCACAGTTGGCTGTGGTCAAGCACAGTTCTATACTCTATCCGGCCTGAACTAAGGAGTGATGTCATAGCTTTGGGCAGCTATTGTGCATGCGTATCATGGACACCGACTTTGTACGCTCACAATTACAGCTGCGGCTTACTGCGATTCACATGTGTAAGACTGCGTGAAAGCTATGACGTCACTCTTTAGTTCAGGCTACCATGGTTGACATTTTGTCTGGGTTGGTACCACAGGATAACTTAGAGTTCTTCTTTACATTTATATCAAAATGAGAACAAACATTCCCATTATGACATCACTATGATGCTATAAGTCAAGACAATTTTGCAATACTGGAAATAGGGTGGAAACAGGGTGGAAAATTGATATTTTGCAATTTTATTAGGTGTGCACACTGTGGACAAACTTAATGCATTGGTTTGATCAGATACCATTAAATGTGAAGAAGCAATATTAATATGATTGAGTTTGCTATCTAGAATATAGTTAATGAGAAGAGAGCATGTCATTTTCGCATTGAATGCAGAATCACTTTTTCATGCCTAGACCAAACTGGTGCAGATTTTGAGGTGAAGGATGCCGATCCTTTACCTTGGGAAAAAAGTAACAATATTGATCACTCTCCATCATTAATTCTGCAAGTTGAAGTTGATGTAATGTTTATGAATCAGATTTCTTATGTATGGGTTCCTATCAGAGGGTGTTTTGAACCAATCCCACAATGCATTGCAATGCCTATACTGTACTGTACTAAACACATGGCAGTACCAAGTGATAAAAAGTGATCCAAAAATTTAAAAACCACAAGACATTTCATATTTGTGATAAAAATTCCTTAAGTACTAACATTTTGTGGGCTAAAATAAGCATAAAAGTCAGGATTTTTATCTGTTAAGAATAGGATTTTTGTGAGATCACATGACCCTATTTAGGTGAAATTTCCAAAAACTGGTGCATTGTGGGATTGACTCAATACACCCTCTGGGTTCCTATTATCATCCAATGTGAAGTGTACTTAGTGGCCTACTTTGTGTCTCAGTTCACTCCTAGTGCAGTTATCTCCAAGTCAAGTTCCATATCCATACATTAACAGTTCTTACATGCAAATTTTATGGGTTTTGCTTGAGATATGCAATGGGTTGTTATTCCGTTTGGTGTCCATACACGCTCTGTAGAAAACAAGGATCTAAGTCTATAGCTTGCTCAGAGGAAAGAATGGTTTGGATATTTTGTGTATCAAAGAAATGCTGTTTGACACTTGCATACATGGATATAAGTTTGGGTCAAGCATCCATTACGAAAATAATCTGATTTCTCAGGATATGCCAGGAGTTTTCCAGGCATCAACCACAAATAGCTATGTAAAACTGCCAAAAGGCATCTCAGCCTCAGGATAGGTCAGGTTTTCCTGCTTGAAGCATATAACCAGGATTAATTTTTACAGACCTGACAAAAATGAATCTACATGTGAGTCAAATGATTGTTCCCTAAATATCTGGATTTTTTGTGTTCAAACTGGGAAGTAGCTCTTTAAAAGTGTAAATACTCAAAAGTACATTTAAATAGCTTCACAGAAATTTTGAATTTTTCATTTGTTCAGGAAATAAATATCTGCACTCATTTAAATAAAGCACTCAGATGTGCCTTTGTAAAAGTCTATTGATTGGTAATTGAAGCGCCAAATTTCAAGTGGGATACCTAAGTGTGCTTTACACACTCGTGGATAAATGGTAATAAATGCCCCAATAGTATAAACAAGGCCAGTTAATATTAAGTTGGGATTAATTCAACAAAAGTACAATTTATATTTGACGTTTCGATTCTTCAAGGTTTGGAAAATGAACTAGTTTTTAGCTATAATAAGGCAAAAAGAAAAAGTTCTCATTAAAAATGGCATCTGAGTGAACAAACCTGGCAGATGAATTGTTGATTGGTGTATTAAAATTTAAGATGTCTCTTTTGGGTTGCCTTCAGGTATCACATACATGTGCCAAATACTTGTTATTTAAACTATTTATTTGTGGTGTTGCTTGTATTTGTAAGGTTTTTTTTTTCTTGCCGGCTTGTCTCATTGGTCCCATTTGTGTTTTCACTTGAGGGCCCCAATGGAAATAAGCCCCCTTTTAAGAGGCCTTTTGGGCTACCCTTGGTACTCAATGGGTTTTATAATCTATATCTCACGAAGCGTCAAATTTTAACTGGTAATTTCCAACGATCTTGAATAAATTAGAGCGCCGACTGTTGGCATGGTTATTGCCATTTTTGTTTTACAAACTAACCTACCTCGTGCTCTGAAATATAAGTCAAAATTAAAACGTGACCAAACTGACTATTATTTTTAGAAAAATGTACTTATTTGTTCACAGGAAATCGTGGTTATGAAATAATATATATTTTTTATTACAATCTCAATAACAATCCTCATATTACCATGTTTCATCGAAATGAATGAAGCGGACAACAAGGCCTGAAATCAATTAAATCATTCAGGAAAGTGTTTGCCAATTGTTGCCCATGAAGCCACCAGTTTTTGGGCACCAAAATAGAGAACCTTTCCTAATGAATTTTGCTGAATTCAGGGATTTTGTTTGCTTTGTGGTCAATACTTCAATTATGTAACGAAACACAAGGCTGAAAACACGCTAAAACTCCACAGAAGTTTTTAGTTAATCTTATCAAGTCAAGCCCGCCAAATCATACGTGGACTCTCAGTTTTTCTTGTTACTTGACACTCTAAGGATTTTAGTGGAAACGATTGCTTGGTACGGTGTTAGCAAACGGCAACGTTGAAATTTAAAGATGGCGTGATGACCTGGCAGCAGAAAACAGCAGCGTCAAGGCTGTCGATCAAAAATTCCACCTTTTGCGGCAATTTCGACATAACAGCCTCGCCATTTTTTGTTCGCGACGATGTTCCACGACCTTTCTGTAAGGTTAGTTTCATGTAACAATGGAGTTTAATTTCATCGCATATTCAGTGTCACAACGCCGGCTTTCAAATCAGATCGTGATGCAGACATGTAAGTGGACTCATGGCTCGCTGAGTTCGGCTTTCATTTTCTTCGCTGATCAGGGCGCTCTAATTTATTCACTCGTTGGTAATTTAGTTGTGCAATACTTAATCATTATTCTTACATTTAGTGTTTTTAAATCATTTAAAAAAAGGAAAAATTATGTATTTTTTAATCTGTGAGTACAATAAATATGAAAGAATAAACAAAAAGATAATACGAAATACACATCAAAACCAGTGTCAATTTAGTGATACCCCTTAGTTGGCTTAAAGTCAAAGGTCAGACTTTTTTTGAAACAATTTCTTTCATGATTAAATATTTACGTTTGATATTTCACTGTGGGGACAATCAACAAACAGAAAGTTCTTTGCCTATCTCGTTTTTTCTCGGATCCGGGTTGGTGAATTACACTGTTAACATGTTTACTCTTCTTCTATGGTTTACTGTACTAAATTTGTACACGTGGCATTTCGAACCCTCTAAAATGAGGCCCATACTTTAAAATAAAATGCATGAATCTCGGGATTTGTGACATGGTGATTAACAGAGTAAGTAATTGTTAAGAGAAAGTATAGAAAATATTCTAAAAAGATTACAAATATTTTTTAATATTGGGGTTTTATTAATCAGGGGAACAATCATTTTGACTCGCATTGTAGATTTGGCAATACCTTGTTATTGGCTACAGAAATGTCTGAAGTGGAAACAGAACTTTCTGTTAATCGTGATTAACATTTCTAAATACTTGACAAACATATAGACACAGAGCGACTACTTTTAGGAAAAATGAGTAAAAATGACAGCAGTCCCAAACCAATAGGTCATCTGATTATGTGGTTATGACAACAAGCCTTCTAAGTGACCCCTGAATGACCTTTGAACCTCCTTATCTGTTACCCCACAAAAACCCCCCCTGTCTCCCTGTCATATCATAACCAGTGTAAACTTGAATCTCATTTTGCACTAACAAGCTAGACAACATTTAAAGCAAAAGTGTATACTATACCAAAAGTTTGACACACACAAAGCACAAAATTTAGGTTTTTCCGAATTCCTTGGATGACTTAAAAATCACAATTTTCTTTGCCAAGAACTTGGTGAGTAATATTTGGCAAATGTGCAGTGTACACTAACTACATCAGGATTACAATTGACATACATGGGTTTGTGATGGAAATCAACAACCAATGAAGCAATTAACAAAAGTTCCTAGTTTTGGGAGATACTTGATTTGACTAAAAACTAGAAAATTATACATTTCTATGTACAAATTAACCAAATTATGAAAATTCCCTTTCCTAACACTCCGAAACCATCAAATATTTAATGATTACAAAAACATGGACTTTTCCACTGGTCCCCAGCAACAACTCGTCATGTGAGCGTAAGAAGGTTGTAAGTGAGCTGTCATGTATTAGGATAAACCTCAGTTTATCTTTCCTTGAGTCAGTGGCTCTTGAAATGGTTCTTTAGGTGATGACTCTTTAGGTGATTATATCACCTAAAGAACCATTTCAAGAGCCACTGACCAAAGACTTGGCATAATAGTATGTTGACAAATGGCAGCTATTGCCATTTCAACTATCTTGCATTCACACGGCATACTAATGCATTAGGCTTGGAGAAACTTTCTATGATTTTTCCATTTTAGTACAACCCTGCTGTTGGTATCTGGATTTCCACATTTTTAAACTTGGCTAAGTTAAGAGTTTCAGGGTCTTTGCATTGACTAATTAACCTGTTCTTACAGGGAGTGTCATTTTAAACTAGAATAGCCACTTGAAAACAAAAATCAATTCCCATATCACTTACCTTTCAAATTCTACTGTAGGGTGCTGAATGTCTACCCATGTATACTGTCCATTGGGTAAGAGCAGACAACAGCTTTCATGTGAGGAGGTATCTGTCCTTTGGGTGGGGGATGAAGCGATGGGTAATTCAGAGTCCTGCAAGACAACAAAGAATATGCTAAGTTATTAATTACCATGACTCCTCATGGGCTGAATGGTGATGCCTCAACAGATTGAGAACCATAACTGACCGATCTAAGGTTTCCTTGCAGGAGTGGGGCTACCTGGAAGCAGATCAGGATACTACCTGTGGTTGTGGAACAGCACCACAGACAATGGAACATCTCTTGGTCTGCCCATTGCTGGAGCAACAATGCACAAACAAGGACCTTGCGGAATTCAGTGAAGCAGCCAGACGTTGTACACATCACTGGCTGGATCATATTTGCATGAGAACTACAATGTTTGGACACGATAAGAAGAAGACCATCCAAATACCGACAAACACCAATGCACTGAGTGAGAATAAAAGTCCCGCCAAATAGTGATTGCATCACCCAACAAAGACACATAACATTATGGGTACAAAATTGCTGGCTGGGCCAGTGACACTGTCCTTGTGTGCCATCCCCAGTCATGGGACTGGGGCCTGAAGGGCCCTCAGGTTCAAGACCAACCCAAATTTCTGACTTTTCTCTCTTCCCACTTCCCTTAATCCTTCACTCCCTCATGGAAACAGATGGGGCGTTAGGATTAATACTAGTAATTTGGTTGGATTCTTTCAACATTTTAAATCATTTTGGTTACTTTTATTTCATGAATCAACGTACTTACAAATCTACAGCTAAAGCTCAGCTAACACGTTTAAGACAAGTTAGTAGAATGCACGGATCCAATGATGGTTAATAAATAAACAGTGTAAAAAAAAATTACCCTAAAAGTGCACCCACACGAAATTTTATTAGCTTTTCAAAACAGCAAACCCATTGAATTCAGGTCCCAAATGACTGAGCTGTCACTTACATAATGAAATCTGTGTTTTACTTGTAACATGGACAAGCTGTTTTTTACACACATCATCAAAACACATGTTAATGTGTCCAAAACCAAGTTGGTGACACAATAACTCTGCCTTTGCAGATAGTCACCTATCCATTGTGTTAACGTCATTCATTTTGTACAGAGATCGCTGCACACCAGAATGGGTTTATCTCACTGCTTCAAAGTCAGACATGCGCAGTTGGAACTCCAAAAGCGCTTGAATAAGCTTTTCAACTGTTTTACATTTTGCTTTTTTTTCTGAAGTAATCTTTAAAAAAGTTGAAGCTATTTCTAATGCAAATGCAATATAGGAAAATGGGGATGAATTCAGTAATTTCTGCTAACCATATCCTTCCACTGCAGTTTATTCTGTTAAGGCGTCAAATTCATAGGTGGTGACACCAAAGAAAATTCGTTTCTTTCCACCAAATGGACTGTTGGTTTTGAATGGAGCCTGTCAGTCCCCCTTTTTCCTTAGTTGCTATCCTAAAGTAAAAGATGCACATTTTGGCAAGATTTGTAGTGTAATATATGGTTAAAATATGAAACGTTTAGAGTTGAAAAAATCATGGGAATGATGATTAAACCAATATATGAACGTATGTGTTTAAGGGCACATGACAAGCACCAAAGGTGCAAAGTTATCATCAATGGAATCCCAGCGAGGGGGTAAGATGAGTTTTGGTGTGAAAGTATAGAATTAAAATTAAAATAATTTCTACCTCTTAAGGCAAATATATGCCCTTTGGTACGATTTTCAGTACTCCATCTTGAATGGAGAAAGGCCAATTTATCAGTCTTACATTTGTACATGACAACACAGGGGGAAGGACTCCCGATGTTCGATACTGAGAGTTGGAATTTTGGAGGTTGCCCGGCTCCTGTGGAGTCTTGGGAAAAAATCCCTAAATTTGGCATTAATATGCCTGATTGAATTCCTCCAAACCGCTTAAGTGAATTCATTCAATTTTTACCATACTGCAAGAAACATCATGTTAAAGTCAATTTTGTTCAGCAAACTTTTAGTTCGTAGAAGAAATTTGGAGAAAAATGCATTTGAAAATTCATTTTCGCAAACCATTTCAAAAAATCCCCTAGACCTGCTGAGAATGTTATTTATTCAAATTTAGACTCATTCTCATGTAAATGGGTCCCTACCCCACGCCTATTGACTCCACGAGTCCGAGCACAGAACGTATACAACGCACACGAGACTACTGCGGCTCATGCAACACCACGTATAATCCTGACCATATTGACAGGATCTGGCTCATATCGCTCCACATTTTGCTCAAATTTTCCTTCCAAGACCTGATGTGTCATAGGTTTGATCGCATTTTTTTTCGTGAAGTTACGTAGAATATCATTTTTATGGTGTGCCTTTTGCAGTAAAGCTGTTTTTCGCACAGTTTATGACAGAAAAATGACCGGTATCATGAAGCCTTAACACCATAGAATCTATATACAATTTTTTACTGAGCATTTAGATAGAAGTGCTAATTTCCGAGGATTGCCAAATAAATCCGACCTTTCCCCTCCGGACAACAGCAAATAATGGGCTTTTATATTAATATTCAAATCTGTATTTTGTATAATAGTTGACCACATGTATCATCCTGTTTTAATTGTATGTATGCATATTTTAGTGATGTGCTGCCCTACTTTTTGTATTTGTTAACTCATGAAATCCTTCATTTTTTATGCAGAAAGTCTTCAAAAAATTAAAATGAAACAAAGCATTTTGCTAACTTTAATGCTTCAAAGCTTTACAAAACTTGAGGTGCTTTTACATATGAAGTGATGTCAATGATCAAGGGTAAAATCTTTGAAATTGTGACACTTTGCAATGTTTAATTTGTTTGGTGATCAGTGTAAGTTGAATAACCAAACAAACTGGTGAATAGAGAATGTTTGATATGGCTTAGTTTAGGTTACTAATCTAAAGTGTGAATTTGTGAGGCAAGCACCTCATTTTTTGTTTAAGGATCATAGATATCCTTGAAAAAAAAAACCTATTCTACCAATTAAAAGGTGGTGGGCGACCTGATCATGTCAACATGTTCTTCCTCATATGCATCCGAATTACCAATTTTGAGTGCCAAAATCAGTCCCTGTACAGAGTCTATGGAAAATTGAAACATCAAATTTGCAAATATCTAAAAAATAATCGGTCCGCGAGCTTGTGATCGCTGCCGTCTGCGGTTAGTGG
Organism: Ophioderma brevispina; assembly: GCA_023653785.1. Taxonomy (NCBI): domain Eukaryota; kingdom Metazoa; phylum Echinodermata; class Ophiuroidea; order Amphilepidida; family Ophiodermatidae; genus Ophioderma; species Ophioderma brevispina. Next base: position 16,153 of record JAMKCH010016760.1, on the reverse strand, counting down.
AATGATTAGGGCATAAACATGACCTTTGACCTTGAAATGTGACCTTGGACATCAAACAAATGAGGGTTTACATGATCAAACTCCATAACACCAAGTTTGGTTCCAATTGGAACTTCAAACTTTTCCAAATGAGGTCAATTTTACAGTTTCAGACTATCTTACAACTGGACCTCACATGACCTTTGGACCAATTTGGTATGTGACCTTGGACCTATCAACCAATGAGGGATCCCCATTTTACCATGATTCACGTTTGGTTCCAATTGAACTTCATAACTTTTCAAATGCAGGTCAATTTTACATTTTCAGCCTATTTTACAAATTAACCTCACATTGACCTTTGACCTTGGTATGTGACCGTTGAAATCATCAACCAATGGGGGATGCAATGTTGCAACTGTGACCCAACGTTTGGTTAATTCCATCAAAAAGTATGAGGATATTTCAGGCAAATGTTAACCTTTTCACAACAACAGACATTCAACAACAGAAAACAACAGACATCAACAGACATCAAACAATAGTGGACAAAGTTGTCCCTAGGTGTCTTCCATATGCCTAAGGGCAGGCGAAACTAAGGCCACACAAAAATGCATATTTGACATGTCAACCAATTTTCGACCCAGGATGCCGTAGCCGATAATCCTACACTAACGTTAATGTTATGATGGAGTGCATATACATCATCAAGGAAAAAAACGATGATGGCCCAGATGTTGACCTTTTCCTTTGTGTTGGTGTGATAAGGATGGCCATTATTTACAGGTTTAAATTACCAGATGTTCAGCCTGTAAAAATACCACAAATTAACCCAGTCTGCTCCTGGTAAATATGGCACAGAAAATGGACCAATTCTGCCAGTCAGTTATTTCCAGTCAGGTTATATATAGAACAATGGGGGGGGGGGGGGAATAAGAATTACTGGATCATCCCCATGCCAAAAGTTAAAGTGGGAGGAAGTCCCCTCCCCCCCCCCCACCCCCCCTAAAAAAATACCCCCCCCCCCACCCCGCAAGAATTCTGTCATGCTACTGTGTGCAGGCAAAAGACGATAAGGCCAATGAAAGTCAAAGTTATGTTTCCGTAACAATTGTTGCAACACCATGTGAGGCAACTTTTTCCATTATCATTATTGTGCAGTATTTCAAAGAATAGCCATTTCATAACCTTAAGCGTGCTCTAATAGCAGCAACATTGTGGGCAGAGTTCCATATGTTCCCCCTTCAAAGTTCTACATACAACAAATTCTTTTTTAATTGTTGGCCTTAGGGTTAGGTATTTGTTAGGTTAGGACCATAAATAGAAATAATTTGTTTCTGTATAATTGGAAGAGGGGTTACATATGGAACTTTCCATATTGTGTCATAATACCCAACCTGCTCAACCTATACCCAATATGTATTTATTAACCATATTCTACATTTTCCAAATATTCGGTTGATGGGCCCAGTACAAATGGTCTGCCTTTTGAAACATTGTTGCTTGGCGCTCTGTTGTGTATCCGTTCATATATTTGCCCATGCTTAGGCCTACCTAGAGCAATGAAATTGCAGGAGGGAGAATTTGGAATCATGGTCTTTTAAAATTCTTCTTTTGAACCTAAGTCATCAACAGTCATCAAAATTTTTTTTTGCAAATTAGATTTTTTTCTGAGCCCCAATGAATCGGTGTTTCACGACAGTTCACATGTCGTCATATGATACCGCCAAGACGGTTTCTCATCCACTTTTTTAAATATAATGAAAGAATACGAACATGAAAAATGATACAAACAAAAAGAAACTCTATCTCTTAGGCCAAATATAGACTAAATATCCGCCACAAAACTGCACAAATTACCAGCTTTCAAAAATTCTAGGTCTTAGAGGAACGTACAGCGGGGTGTTGCACTTTCCCAGCGGCCATTTTTAAGCGGGCCAACCAAAACATTGGCGAGGTCACCGTATGAGTCAATGCGAAGTCAATACAAATTGTAGTATCGCTTGTGAAATTTCTTGTATTGGAAGGGACCCCTGACAGACCACTTGAACCCTGCCCCATGGGCTCCTGAGTAGCCCCGGGCCCCCTGGCTGCTGGCCTCCATGCCAACCAGGCCCCCTGAGGCTGTGTCTCCTTGGTCCCTGCCCCGCCCCCTTCCCATGACTCTTCTCCCTCCTTCTTTCTCCCCCCTCCTTTTTTTTATTTATTCATAATAAAAGGGAAAGTTGGAATTTATTCATTCATTCATTATTCCTCATGCATGGCATTCATTTAGTTATATATTTAAAAACCAAATACGCATTTATCTTTATGTCATAACTGCTCTGTATTATTAGCGGCGGCGGAAACGATTTTCCAAAGTGGATGTGGCCACACAGTCTATGGGATTTGCATTTCAGTAGTATAAAACACAGTGACCATGGCATGTACGTTTTGTTCCATTTGGCAACAAAAAATTGACTTCATCAGTCAACTTTGACAGCATTTGAATGGCAAAGGTCAGTTTTCCATCTAGACTTTGCATGCAATGAGTCAAGAGCATAAGTGTAGGCTCTTGGAAAGTTTGTTTGATAGTTAGTTGGACCCTCTTTTTATTACAGGTTCTACATAGTCTTTCTCAAAAATACCTTAGCTGGAGCCGCGCATATTGGGGCCAAAGCGAGTGGAGGCAAGGCGGGGGGGGCGGTATTTGCCGCAAATAAGGAAAAGTTTGCTGTGTAAGCATATTGTGTCAATCAAAGTATTATGGGGGTCATCCTATAGAGGATCATGCACTAATATTATCTGTTAATGAACTCTGTCTTTAACCACAAGATGAATGCCCGACAAGCAGGAAAGTAACATAAAACACAGCCGCCAGACAGTAGTATCAACCATTTGTTGACCACCATGCATTCCGTTCGGCGCACTTACACAAGTATTGCCCAAATCAGTTCAAACAATAAGGAAGGATTATCCCAAAAAATTAAAGAAAAACAAAACACACAAAAAATAAATGCGGAAAAAAAAAGCGATGCGTAAGAGATCCCCATGAGAGGGCGCTATTACCACATCAAAAAAATAAATAATAGTCAATGCATTGTTGAATGAAAGGCTAAGGTTACATGATATTTCCAAAAGGACAATTTTCTGGATTGCCAAGATAAAAACCTCCCTACAGCTCGGGAAACAACCAACCACAGGATTTTAAGCGACAGTCCCGTCGGGAGGTAAAAAGCCCAAATGGGCTTTTACATCACTGCGGCCAAGCGCAGAAAGGCATACTTCTGAGGTACTTTACTGTACTGGGAACGCGCCATTTTGGTAAAGGTCACACCAACCTAGTCGTTTTTGCAGCCGTTTTAAAAAGGATTAATAAATCTAAAACATGAGTTAAATTGAAGTTTGAAGAAAACCGTCTGGAAATAAAGTCTATGATTAAGCCCAGTTGGAAGATATCACAATCCCCCCCGGTTTCCACCGCATAGAGGGACCGAGGGTTACATGTATACCTGAAGCCTGGATGTACACGAAAAAGTCTACCGGTCAGATGAAACAAGAACTGGCCGATATGTGTCAAATAAATGCATGTAGGAATCATAGATCAAAGTACCTGGACTACAAAAATGTGACAGAGGAAAGCAGAGAAGATGTGGTTTTATGTTTAATTTTACATATCATATCCCCTAGAACGATTGATCATGCTATCACTGGACGCGTTATTATCTACGCGACCTGTACTGCGGCAGTAGTGGGCCGGTTATCGCGGTACATTACAAACCCCGACCCCGCATACAACACAAGGGCCATGTTCCACTGGGCAGTTACTGGTAGCGGTACGTGTTAAGGTCTTATGATATCTACGTCTTGTTAGTATGATATGTGGTGCACGGTGGTTTGGTTCATATTATGTTTAACCCTTTTCAGGGTGTCGAAGCTTCGTAAGCTTTTACGTGTGAAGTTGTGTGAGTGGCACACAGTGCCACGGTGGACACTGCACTGTGGACAGTGGTGAGGCCTATAGTTACTAATAGAATCAGGAAACGTGCTCGGCATTAATACCCGAAAAACGTAGAAAACCACGTATTTGTATGTATAATTCAACCAATTTATCATTCTGATCATGTCCTAGAGGTTTAACAATTTTCGATTTCAGCCTGTTGTGTATGGTATACAATGCTAGTTATCAGGTTATGGGCAATAGACCCACGCGCTTTATGATCATTATGCGGACTGGCTTGAAGGAATACATCTTCGGTTTTGACAATCGTAATCAAAATGACCTCTCACCATTTAGACCGTACAATTTACAACAAATGGGCCCGGCCTATGTGCTGATCGGTTTGTTCAAAATATTATTACAGAAAAAGTATATTCTCTAAGAGGAATGAATTCTATACAACCGTTTTGATCGCTGTGTAGGAGTTTGAGTTTGAAAACTTCCAGTCGAGAGGGGGGGAGTGAAAAACACTCCGGATTTTTACCTTTCAGTTTTACGAAAGGCCCAATTTGGCTTTCGTAGAGTCCGAATGGGACGCGCTTCAAATCCCGTTCGGGTTCTTTGCGAACTGCTTACAGGGCAATACCCGAATTTGGTGGTTTGCGGCTTCGCGCTCACTCTCTTCCCCCCCGCTCAGCCGTGGGCCCGCTCCCTCCACCCACTTAAAATTTTAGTGGCCCACACTACACACACACATACATGCACAAAGGAGTAGCTAAGTTGGTCCTGCCCGCTATGCTGGCAGCCCCCCAATGCCCAACTCATCAAAATAGGAGCCCTTCTCCTCATGGAGGGGGTTTAGGATATGAAGTCGATGTTATTTCCGTAACCGCCCAAGTTAAGTTATGATTTTCTGCCTTCGTTTGGAGATGTTTGAAAATGCGCTAAAAATTCAGTATTTTGTAGTTTGTAGAAGGAAAATATCCAGATTTCTTTTTTCACTACATTTTTTTGATTTCTTCTTATGATTTGTTAGCATTTTAAATTAGAACAGTCACAAAATCATCCTAAATGAAATGATGTTGAAAGCGGAATAAATTACCTGCCCGGGCAGAACACTAGGACTGAATCATATACGTATCCTACCACTGTAGACCATTAAGCTCATGTTCATCCCCTATTTAAGCCTACCTACTTTATTTTCCCTTTAATTTTGAGAATAAAGATTTTAGCATACAAAAATTGATCAGTTCTAAGAACTACTAGAGCCTAAACTAAATGGGGAAAACAACTGAAATGACAGTTTGTGATAATCTAAATCATTCCTAAATGGTCCTGCGTGAGGCCTACAGCCATTTTGTAGTGTATTTCCAGTGTTAGATTGCTGGACTTACATTGGCTTTACAGGAGATTGGTAAAAGGATTTTGCTATTCTTATCTGCCTTTAGGCATTATGGTGTCAGACATTAGGTTTTGTGTAAGTTTTACTGACAAACATATTTTCATGTTGACACTCCCCACCCCCACAAAAATAGCTTTTGCATGCTTTAAAAGGTGAACGAGAGATTTCAAATAACAGGTGTCCCGAAAAAAAATGTTAATTCTGATTTTTGTGCCACTGGTGTTAAAGCTTCATATCAAAAATATCCAAGTTCTGTAAAGATTAAGCTAAGATACGCTTCTGTGGATACGATAATTTGTGAAATTTTAATTTGTTGAGGAGCAAATATGAAATTCAAGCCTCTGTTTTCTATTGAAATTATAAGCATACAGAAATCACCTTTTGTTTCATGTAGTTATTTCTGTAGCCAAATAAAAGCAGAGAATCTATTGTGTGTCTAATCTTATGAAATCACTCATAGCACAGAAAATATGGATGACTTGAAATTCTCTCGTGGCCACCTTTAAAGAGGCAGTGATAACTCAAGCAGTTTACCTTGGGAAGATGTATTTTGGTTTCAATCCAACGTGGTGTTAGAGTTCAGTTAGCCACAAATATTTCCAAACTAGGGATATTAATTATTTTAAAATGATTAATACTCAATAACTAAAAAGCATTAATAATCTAAATGTGACGGGAATTTTGCACTCACCCCATGGTAGTTTAGTTTTTGGTGTAAATTTTACTTTTGTTGAGGAAAGGACTGTGCCTCTGTACACCAAAGGGGAGAAATCTGGGTGAAAATTTGCATCTAAAGTTGGTCAAATGCTCAGTCTTTACCCCCTGGAGGCTCTGCAAAATTGATTTTCTTGAAACAGCGTCAGTAATAGACTGAGTTCGGTTTGGAAACGATACTTTAATGTTAAATTTTGAAAACAGTTTTTTGGTTTTCTTCTTTCTTCAGAATTTTCACATTTTAAATTTCACCAAAGACTGCATGAAACAGTTCTTGAAACTTCCAAATTGTTTCAAAAACAAGAATGAAGTATAAAATCTTAAAGGGATGTTTGCCCTCTGTTTTATATAGTTTTCATCTTGACAGCATGGGTTCACCCCAAAACACCATTGTCAAGTTTTGCACCCAATATTTCAATTTGTTTTGATTGTGAGAGCTAAACCATTTTTAAGCCCCATACACTCCTCTGCTTAAAATATTCATATATACCATAAATTTGACTAATTTTTGGGAAAATCTGGGGTTCTGGGGACTAGGCTATTATTGATCGGACCATTGGCCCTATAAATGCCAAAATGTACCCTTTAAAAAATGGGGGTCACCGACTTTGTTTTTGGACTATAGCCAAAACAAAAAAGGTATGTTGTCACTTTAAAACCACGCCAAAGTTTATGGGAAAAGTCAAAATTCAAAATTTGACGTTGGGATTGCCTACAAAATTAAAAAAACAAAAAAACTAAAATTTTGGGAATTTTAAAGTGTGTTGAGGTCCGCGATGTCGTTCTTAAAATTTGAAATAAAAAATGAGGGTGTCACCGATTACTTTTTTTCCATTACACGCCGAAACCACTGAATTGGACACTTTTTTCAAATTGGGCGTCTTGTTGGGCGGCAAGAAGAACAAGAAAGAAGAAAAATCCGCCGCACCACATTCGGAATGCAGCAAAGCAGGAAAGCAGGCGTAGAGAGAGCGCGATTTTAATAAAGGCAAACAAATGAACACAGTAACAGCGGTATCGGCGCAGATACCTTGCACCTCCTTCAAAAACTAAAAATTCTTTCATTGTCCATGACGGGGCCTCTAAACAGAATGCTGCACTGACTGTGTAAAGCAGCTTGCGGGTAAAACAATCACACGGCAAACCCCTAACGCAAAAGGTCCACTTCTGGCAATCCGCACCACACATTAAATTCCTGGCTACGGGCCGGATTTGTGTTAAAAGTTTCTATCGAACTTATTCCAGAATTGAGTGATTAGTGTTGGAGGACAATGAAACCATGTTCATTAATTTGGCCTTATCTACAAAGCGACATATACAGAAACACTTTATATAACACTTGTTTCATTAATTTTGTGTGGAAAGTCAAAATGTCGTAGTTTGGAGATTAATCTGGAACCCAAATTTTGCATATAGAACAACGTATAGATGTTTAAAAAAAAATTGTATCTTTGATTCCGATACATAATTTCAATTGATGTTATATGCAATACCGGCTACTTCCATTGTTCTTTGAAAAGAACAAAATCGGAACGCTCACATAAGTATGTTAAATGCATCATGCCCATTCCAATTTTGATTGATGGCTGTAAGTAAATATACATCATCAGTCCAAACCGATACACAATACTGTTCAGGTCAATGACATGTTTACATGAAAAATGATGTTATTTTTGGATTGTATGAATTCCAAGATGGCTATCGCTTGAATTCCAAGATTGCTATCGCTTAGTTTACTGCAATTTTAGGTTGTATATTTGTGTTATGTTATGGTAATTGATGTACAATGTGTGAATAACATAGAGAGCATTGACTTCAGTGTGATGTCCTTTTGCAGTTTGAGAGCAGTTGAGACATACATGTTAATTCAGGATTGGGCTCAGCAGTGGCGGAACAATTTTCAAAGTGGAGGGGCCACTTGGCACTTTTTCTGAGCAATTTTCAGTACTTTTTCAGTACTGGTGCAGCTATGATAAGCCTGATGTGTATCATCAATCAATTTTGAAAAGTGGGGACCCAAGCCCCTCTGATTTCAAAAGAGGTGGGGCCATCCCCCCATAAAAGTGGTGTGGCCATCCCCCCATAAAAGTGGTGTGGCCATCCCCCCATAAAAGTGGTGTGGCCATCCCTCCCATAAAAGTGGTGTGGCCATCCCCCCATAAAAGTGGTATGGCCATCCCCCCATAAAAGTGGTGTGGCCATCCCCCAGCCTTCAGTAAAAAGGTCTACTTCTGTCAAATTTGCCCCCCCCCCTTTGGATGGGGGAATATGGGAGAAAATACCCCTTTTAAAAAATTTGCTCCCCTAACAAAATCCTGATTACAAGGCATGTTAGTATCATTAGAACACTTTGGAAAGATTTCCATTTGTACCCCTTTATATTTTTACAGGAAACAAAATATTTTTATTTATGGCCTTGCACTAACAAATACCCTAACCCCAAGGCCAAAAATAAAAAAAAATTGTTACATGTAGAACTTTGAAGGGGGTACATATGGAACTCTTTCTAAAGCGTGTAAAAAATATTTTTTCTCACCTCATCGCCAAAATTTTTTGGCTGAACTCTTCCTGTTGTGTTGCTACAAGCATGAATATGAGTTGTTTACAGTTAACAGAAAATATTTGTATCACAGTAATCTGTGTACTGTTGTAGTACACACAGTTGCCACATATGTCCAAATGGTTTATTGGATTCGATTGAAATTTTGGAACTAAAGTATGTTGCTGACGTTCTTTCCTATTAACATAAATCATATTTTAATCAGGTAGAGCACCTTTTCACACTTTGGTAAGCATTCTAAATATGCATAAAACCTGGTTTAAAAAATCAAAGGGTATTTTCTGTAAATGTCTTCAAACTATGCTGTGAACTGGCTTAAAGGCTGACTCAGAGATTTCCCGAGGAGGGCGCCCTCAATTTTCAAGCAAATCATGTTTTTGCATGTACATAATGCTTGTCCATATACTAATAACTGTGTGGAATAGCTAAGCTCAAATCGAAGTCCTTCATATAGAAAATCTCAACTTTGTTATAAAATTCCGGATCCGGAATTTTTGTTATACACAGTATCCTATGGCACTGGTATACTGCACATGAACGTTTACTGCATCAAAACGAAAAATCCCATTCATCTCAAATTTTCGTAATTGAGTATTTTAGGTGACTGTCTTTAGTCCTAATTTTAATGATGTTAGGAACAATACTCTCTTCACTCTTTTTGAGTGACTACAGGGCCCACTCCGAAAAGAGAACCCTCAAATGATATTTTTGAGTCCGATTTTTATCATTTGTAAATTAACAAGAGAAAATTTGATACAAAAAAGTTATTTGAAAGGTGTAAAATCTAATTCTTTTTGGATATAGCCCTGTAGTCCCTCTAAAAGAGTGAAATTCATGGAATTAATAATTTTTTGTATTGTGCCACCACCCTATGAATTTAGCAGGCTCAACAGAACAAACTGCATGTTGAAGGATGTGTTGGCAAAATACTGAATTCATCCCAACTTCACTGTTTAGCATTTAGAGAGATATCTCATCTGTGAGTGCCTATTTTATTAAATTATTTTGAAATTTAACAAATAAAGAAATAGTCTTGTTGGCTGAAAGTATAACAATATCAGAGACATGATAATTGAATTGAATAATAAGCACAGGAAATGACATTGGAATTGTTATTACAAGAAACATTAGTTGCCATTATTAATGTTTTGGTAGGTTTGATAAGTGATCATTCAAGCCATTTCTTAAAAAGGTTAATCACATTATATTGTATGCAAATGTTATCATATGGATTATACTCATCATTATCATTTAATATTACTATTTTTGCCTGTGTACCTAGTTATGTATTAGTGATTTTCTGTAATAATTCAATTCTGAGGTTACATGTAAAATATTTAACTGGCAGTGGCGTAAATTTCTTTTTGACATTGGGGGGGATGGGGTTGATGAAAATTTATTAATGAAACAGGGTTTGCCGAAAAGATCCATTACTAGCACATGTCCGCGTGAAGCACGCTAAAAATTTTGCCATTTAGAAGCTAAAATCGTTAAATGTGATTGTAATTCAAACAAAATGCGCGCGAAGCACGCGAAAATTTACCATTTTTAAACTAAAATGGTAAAATATGATTTACGCCTATGTTAACTGGCATCCATTTTAAGAATACACCCCACAAAGTGGCTATTCTACCCATATTTTGGGAGGGGGTAGTTTATGATGTACCAGATTGTACAAGAGTGTAAGAGCCTAAGCTTAGTGAGCAATATTTGTAGCTTTTTTAATGAAGTCTTGTGTCATACATTTTACCTAAAAGAATTAGGCATCATTATGCTGAAGGTTGAACCTCTCCCAGATAGTGTGCAAATGGACCTTGGCAATAAAATCAATGTTGGTAATGCATGATACTCCCTAGCATTCTCAATACGTGGATCCTGGGTTTCCTATGGCTACCGGAAATCATTTTTTACAACCGAAATTTCCTATCCCACAATCCCCACCGATGTACGAGTAGATATGTGTCACTCCATGCACTCTCACGGTTTAGTGCGCCTCCTTTAAACTACGCGCACATTTTGTGGCGCAAAAATTACAAGGCAATCAAAGAGTACTCGTTACTGGTAAAATTTATGTACAGCAAACGGTTTTTGCAGTTATGACAGAAAAATGACCGTATGCTACAAAACACCATAGAATATATATATGTGCTATTTATTTTATCTACTCGTACAGCGTTGGTGCATTGTGGGATAGGAATTTCGGTAAAAAATGATTTCCGGTAGAAAACCCAGGATCCACGTATATTAATGGGCTTTATTCCGTATAGGCTTGATTGATTTCTTTCATCCAGGTCTTATACACCAAGGAGACTAAGGTGGCTCAATGATGATTAATGGTTGTGTATGTCCACCCTAGGTCCAATTGCACAAAAACTGGGGGAGCTAGAGTACTTACGCCATAATTATCAGGGACAGTTTTAACCAGACTGCAGAAGGACACCTCACTGAAGTCAATGCTCTCTATGTTATTCACACACACTGTACATCAATTACCATAACATAACACAAATATACAACCTAAAATTGCAGTAAACTAAGCGATAGCAATCTTGGAATTCAAACGATAGCCATCTTGGAATTCATATAATTCAAAAATAACATCACTTTTCATGTAAACATGTCATTGACCTGAACAGTATTGTTTATCAGCTTTGACTGATGATGTATATTTACTTACAGCCATCAATCAAAATTGGAATGGGCACGATGCATTTAACATACTTACATGTGAGCGGGACTGCTAGGGGGGGATGGGGGAAAAGAAAAAGGGATACAAGTCAAAAGTTAAAAATTAGCCGGTATTGCACATAAACAATCAATTGAAATGTATGTATCGGAATCAAAGATACAAGTTTTTTTAAATCTATACATTGTCTATAGGCAAAATTGTCCAGATTTAATTCCCAACTAAATTTTGCTCCACACAGAAGATATTACAAACAAAGTTTTTATTAAGTATTCTGTGAGTATAAGTTAAGTAGCTTGTAGATAGGAAAAATTAAAATGAAAAAACAATTGTTGCTTGTCCTTCCAAACACTAATCACTAATTCTGGCAATAAAGTTTGATTAGAATTTTTTTTAAAAAGAAATTCATACCAAAAATATAAAATTCAAATTTTAAAGGGCACATTTGGCAATGTTATAGGACATGGACCGATCAATAATAGGCTCATCCCCAAAACCCCAGGATTTTCCAAAATTGGTAAAAAGTTTGGTATCTGAATAAAGCTACTATTTTCTCATTTAGCTTGAAAGACCAAAGGAGTTTGGGTTTGAATTATGAGCGAAAATGTGCACCATTTTTGGTCGACCATATTAATTTACAGGAGGAGTGTATGGGCTTCAAAAAATGATTTAGCTCTCACATTCAAAACGGATTGAAATATTGGTGCAAAAAACTTTCTAAAACAGTGTATTGGGTACGTGAACCCCATGTGTCAAGATGACAAACTATATACTTAAACGGGCCAATCCCCCTTTAAGATTTCATTACTTCATTCTTGTTTTGAAACAATGGTGAAGTTTCAAGAAACTGTTTAAAAATGCAGCTGGGGGGCCGCGAGCAACAAAGGAAGTAGTGGGGGGATGTTGATTTTTTTTGTGTATATGTAAAATGCGCGAAAATTCTGAAGGTAGAGGAAGAAGGAAGAAAACACAAACTTGTTTCAAAATTTACCATGGAAGAGGTCATTTACCAAAACTAAATGTCTATACTGACTGTTTCAAGAAAAATAAATTTTGCAGAGCCGGCAGGGGGTAAAGACTGAGTTTTGACCAATTTAGGCAAATTTTCCCCCAGATTTCTCTACTTTGTTTACAGAGGACAGGTCCTTTCCTCAACAAAAGTAAATATTTACCAAAAAAACTAGCCTTGGATGAGTGTAAAATATCCAGTCTACATGGAGTATATTTTGACTTTTGGTATATGTAGTTTTAGTTGAGTATTTTAAATAAATTATGATAATAGTGGAAAATATTTGTGTAAATGAAATCTCTGCACACGTTTGGATTGAACCAAAATACATCTTTTCCAAGGTTAAATCTGCTTGAGTTATCAATGCCTTCTTTAAAGCTATTGCAATATAGCTATTTTTGTGGGGGTGGGGGTGTACAACATGAAAGCTGTTAAGTAAAACTTGACAAAAAACAATGTCATGACAACATAATGCCTAAAAGGCAGATTAAGCAATGAGCAAAATCCTTTTTACCAATATACCTGTAAAGCCATGTAATTCCAGCAATCTAACACTGGAAATACACTACAAATGGCTGTAGGCCTACACTGAAGGACCATTTTAAATTATGTAGAATTATCACAAACTGTATTTCAGTTGTTTCCCCAATTTAGTTTAGGCTCTAGTAGTTCTTAGAACTGATAATTTTTTGTATGTTAGAACTTTATTCAGAAAAATATAAATGGAAAATAAAGTAGGTAGGCTTAAATAGGGGATTGACATGAGCTTAATTTATAACAGATCCACAGAGTGGTACAACTTAGCACGGGTGCAAAGCTTTGAGGGTTATTTAAACTTAAACGTCAGGTGGTTGGTACTTGTTAACACCATAAGCAGTCCATATTTTATGGTGTTAACAAGTACCAATCACCCGATGCATAAAGCACAATGTGATATTATCTATTAAAACCGGTGGTCTGTCTGTCTGTCTGTCTGACCGCATCCATTTTCTCGGAGACCGAGGGCCACACGCTCCTCAAACTTGGTGAGTTTGGTGAGTTCATGGTCAAAGGAGGTCAAATGGGGTAAACATTGGTGTATGGACATGAAACTTGGAGGGTGGGGTCGATTGTTGATGCCAAAAATTTTAAAGGTCACGACAAGGTCATTAGGGGTCATTCAAGGTCAAAGAAGGTCAAATGGGGTAAAATTTGGTGTATCCAGACGAAACTTGGTGGGCGGGGTCGATTGTTGATGCTGAAAATTTGAAAGGTCACAACAAGGTCACCAGGGTCATTCAAGTCAAAGTAACCGCAAAACCGGAGGGTCATTCAAGCCAGGTGATTGCGAAACCCAGGTGATTGCGAAAACCAGGGACCACCAAGTTATTATTATTAATGCAAATTAGCTCTCTTCAGGGAGAGCATGGCCCACACGTTAGGATATTCGCCTTTCGATATTTGAGTCCTGGCAGGGCCAATAAATTCTGATTTGATTTATTGAAACTGGAATTCCACTCTTCTCATGGTTCATTTGGACTTGGGCAAACAACCATGTGAATATTCCGTCCTTTGGAGGAGACGTTAAGCTGATGGTCCCATGTACATGGAGAACTGTGCCTGTATATATGTAGCCAGTTTCTATGAGAGTAGGGTGGAAACCCCTGGCTGTCGCAAGTCATCCTGGAACCCTGGGCATCATTGGAAAGCAGTGTCTAAACACTGAAAGAAAATATCCAGGCTAAATTAGAAAAATATAAATAAAAAAAGTAATAACTAAGTATATTAATTAATATGTAGAAGCTTGTAGATTCCCGGAAACAAAACTATAGGTAAATGAGATGTTCCAAGAATCCAAGTGTCCCAACAATTTGCACAAGATTATGGTTGATAGGCAGAATAAGAAGAGTACAGTTTATAACGTAAGGTTTACGGTTTTCATCAGAGGGTGTACTGAGTCAATCCCAAAATGCACCAGTTTTGGGAAATTCACCTCAAATGGGTCACGTGATCCTACAAAAATCCTTTTCTTAAAACATAAAATCACTGACTGTTACACTCTTTTTAGCCCACAAAGCATTAGTACTTAAAGGTATAGTCACACAGAAGACAGCTCCCGACCCAACCATTTCCCGACTACACAAGACCGCACTTTTTTTCAAAATCGGCTACAGTCTTGTTCAAACTTGCAAAATTTACAATTTTTATCCCGACCAGGGATGATTAGTCTGGGAGTATCCCCGTCGTCAACGAGACAAGGGATGGTGAAACGCCGAGCAGTAGGCGACAGCATCATGGAATCAACAAGATCCAGCATGTTTAATTTGCGATGCCACTTGTTCAGTCCCGATTAGTCGCCGACCTTGAAACGACGGCACAAGTTGTGACATGTCGCTGTCAAGACTGCTCATCGATTGGTCGCCGAGTTGTTGACGCCAAGAAAGGCACCGTCACATGAAGACAACCCGCGACGTGACCCAACCTCTTCCCAACTACACAAGACCACATTTCTCTCAAAATCGGCTGCAGTCTTGTTCAAATTACAAGACAAGAGATGCTCAATCGCCGATCAGTAGGCGATCAAGCCTGTCACTTGTTCAGTTCTCAATCAGTCGCAGACCTTAACACGACAGCACAAATTGCTGTCAAGACTGCAAGTCGGCGACTTTTCTTTTGTAGTCGCCGAGTTTAGTCGCCGATTTAACATGTCCAGTTGGCTTGCATTTTCAAATTTGCCACGTGCTCCCGACTACACAAGACTGCAGAGGACTGTACAGGACAGTACCAGACTTGGTCAAAACTACACCTGAAAAAGGAAACTACTCACGATTTTTGAAAAATGGCCAATCGGCCTTGAGCAGTCTGGAAGCGGTTTTCTAGCAAATAATGGGTAAGACTACAGACGACTGTACAGAACAGGCCCAGACCTTGCCAAAACTACACATAAAAAGAAAAACTGCTCACAATTTTCGAAAATTGGTCAGTCGGCACCAGTCTGGAGCAGTCTGGAAGTGGTTTTCTAGCAAAAAATCGGAATTTAAGGAATTTTTAGCATGATCATGAAATGTCTTGTGGCTATTAAGCTTTTTCACACTTTTTATCCCCAAGTCCTGACATGTGTTTAGTACAGTACAGTATAGGCACATTGCAATGCATTATGGTATTGGTTCAAAACACCCTCTGGGTTTTCATGTTCCTTGTATTTTGGGAAGTTCAACTTACTAAAATGTTGCCTCTATAACCAACTGATTTTGAACAGGAGAGGTGTGGAGCTGCCAGAAAAGGTAAAATTGTTGATACCTGGTATCCACAGATGTCAAAGTAATTAATGTCTGACAATGCAGTAAAGAATCTTCTGAGAAAATTTATTAAAGCCACAGAAAAAAAGTCTCCCTTATATAATTTGTGAATTTGTCATGTCTTGACTATATCCCCACCGCTAAAATACTGAAATCTTACCCCGTCTTGATGAAAAGTCATTCCTTTCAGTGCAATTGAGATTAAATAAGGATAAAGGAGACCCAGAGGCCTTTTCTTTCCACCTTGTTACTTTCAATCTTATCGCACTTGGTTGTCCTTCTTAAGTCTTCCCAAAACAAGGGATTTGGTTAGTTTTTCAACTGGAAAACTTAACCAAGCACAAATCTGCCCTTTGACTCTAAATATCATACAACTTTTGTGCTGGTTTCAGATACAACTGTTGCCAGGCTCATGCAAAGCAATAAAAGTGTAATTTCTTTTTCTAATTTCAGACTTTTTTCCCCGTAATTTGATAAATGCACCGATCAGGACAAGCTACCACCTAAAAGGTTAATAGATGATTTACTTAAAGATTTCCACTTGGTGACACACTATCAAATGGCCGATCTAGAACAATAATAAAATGCAATTATGATTGTTGCACA